>RJWJ010037243.1:0-15674 GCA_004363605.1 Indri indri | reverse complement strand
GGAAACTTCCCGTGTAGTTGGTTTTTTTTTTTTAAAAGATGGGGTCTCGGCTGGGTGCGGCGGCTCACGCCTGTAATCCTAGCACTCTGGGAGTCCAAGGCAGGTGGATCGCTCGAGGTCAGGAGTTCAAGACCAGCCTGAGCAAGAGTGAGACCCCGTCTCTACTAAAAAATAGAAAGAAATGATCTGGACAACTAAAAAAAAAAAAAATATATATATATATATGTATATAAAAAATTAGCTGGGCATGGTGGCGCATGCCTGTAGTCCCAGCTACTTGGGAGGCTGAGGCAGAAGGATCGCTTGAGCCCAGGAGTCTGAGGTTGCTGTGAGCTAGGCTGACGCCACGGCACTCTAGCCCGGGCAACAGAGCAAGACTCTGTCTCAAAAATAAAAAAAAATAAAAAAATAAAAGATGGGGTCTCACCCTTGCTCAGGCTCGTCTCAAACTCCTGAGCTCAAGCGATCCTCCGTCCTCAGCCTCCCAGAGTGCTAGGATTACAGGCGTGAGCCACCGCACCTGGCCTGACTTCTTGTGTAGTTATAAGAGGATCAGCTTCGATGACTGCTCTCAATTGGTCGTTGTCAATTTCCGATGGCCAGCCACTGTGCTCCTCATCTTCAAGGCTCTCATCTCCTTTGCAAAACTTCCCGAATCACCACTGCACTGCACGTTGGCAGTTCCTGGGCCAAATGCGTTGTTGATGTTGCAAGCTGTCTCCGCTGCTTTACGACCTATTTTGAACTCGAATAAGAAAATCGCTTGAATTCGCTTTTTGTCTAACATCATTTCCATAGTCTAAAATAAATATAAAATAAACAGCAAGTAATAAGTCATTAGCAAAAAAACATATGCTCATTAAAATGATATATCACCACATTTATTTAAGAATGTATTCCAATATCAAACGTCAAATTTCAACACTGCTAAAACCGCAATTACTTTTGCATCAACCTAATACATTCCCACCAGCAATATGCGAGGATTCTCATTTCTCCACATCCCGACCAACACTTGTTTTGTTTGCCTTTTTGATTACAGCCATCCTAGTGGGTATGAAGTGGTATCTCACTGTGGTTTTATTTGTATTTTCCTAATGACTAATTTATAAAAATGTTTTGTAGTTTTTAGTGTAGAGATCTTGTACATCTTTTGTTTGATTTATTCCTAGGAAGTTGGTGTTTCTGATGCTTCTGTAAGTGGTTTCATTATTATTGTTATTATTATTTTAAAGGCTGGTCTAGTGAAGCAGTGGGAGAGGAGAAGGAACAAAGGAATCTGTAACTGGTTGTGATCAATTAGTTGTAAACACCACTGCGCTTGGACCAGCCTCATTTTTTAAATAGAGTATTTTTAGACCAATTTTAGGTTCGTAGTAAAACTGAGCTGAAAGTACAGAGATTTCCTGTATAACCCTTCCCCCAACTCAGAGCTCCCCATCAACATCCCAAACCAGAGCGGTACATTTGTTATAGTCAATGTATCTGCATAGATAGATCAATACTATTATCACTCAAAGTCCACAGTTTACATTAGGGTTCACTCTTTTTTTTTTTATTTTTTTGAGACAGAGTCTCGCTTTGTTGCCCGGGCTAGAGTGAGTGCCGTGGCATCAGCCTAGCTCACAGCAACCTCAAACTCCTGGGCTCAAGCAATCCTCCTGCCTCAGCCTCCCGAGCAGCTGGGACTACAGGCATGCGCCACCATGCCCGGCTAATTTTTTCTCTCTCTATATATTTTTAGTTGTCCAGATCATTTCTTTCTATTTTTTAGTAGAGATGGGGTGTTGCTCTTGCTCAGACTGGTCTCGAACTCCTGACCTTGAGCAATCCACCCGCCTCGGCCTCCCAGAGTGCTTGGATTACAGGCGTGATAGGGTTTGCTCTTGATGTACATTCTGTGGGATTTGACAAGCACATAATGACATGTATCCACCACTGGAGTACCAAACAGAATAGTTTCACTGCCAAAAGTCCTCGTGCACCACCTGTCCATCCCTTCGTCCCAAAGACCGCCGGCAAAGGCCGATCCTTTTGCTGTCTCCACAGTTTTGCCTTTTCCAGAACGTCATAAAGTTGGAATCGCACAGTATGTGGCCTATTCAGATTGGTTTCTTTCCCTTAGTAACATGCATTTAAGGTTTTTACTTGTCTTTTCATAGCTTCATGGCTCATTTCTTTTCTTTCTTTCTTTTTTCCATAAAAGCAAAAAGCTTATTTTATCCTCTCAGAAGGATAGAGAGAATGAGAGAGCGAAAGACAGGGGTGGGGGAAGGGAGCGGGAGATGGCCTGGCATCCCACAGAAAGGGAGGGGAGATACCAGCCTCTTTTTTTTTTTTTTGAAACAAGGTCTCACTCTGTCGCCTGGGCTAGAATGCAGTGGCATCATTATAGCTCACCACAAACTGAAACTCCTGGGCTCAAGTGATCCTCCTGCCTCAGCCTCCCGAGTAGCTGGGACTACCGATGCACAGCACCACGCCCGGCTAATTTTTCTATATTTAGTAGAGACGGGGTCTCACTCTTGCCCAGGCTGGTCTGGAACTCCTGACCTCAAGTGATCCTTCCACCTTGGTCTCCCAGACAGCTAGGATTACAGGCATGAGACACCGTGCCTGGCCTTAAACTGAACTTTGGAATGGGCCCATTTTCCTAGAAATCGTGAGATTCCAGTTAACCTGAGTCAGTGTGATAAGGAAGTCCTCTCTGCTCTAACTTTTACAAAGAAAGTAACTGAAACGATCAATCCACTTTTTGTTCTCTGCTTCTGCTTTCTGCACCTCCTCTCTGCCTTTAAAGTTGAATTCCTCTGCTCAGCTCGTAGGAACCCTCATTCTGTTTTATGGAGTGAGGTGTTTCTGATTCTAGGGTCACAAGTAAAAGCCAGTTAGGTCTTTAAATTAAATCCGTTGTCATTTTGACCTTTGACAGTGCCATTATCCCCCCCATTGTACAGATAAGGAGACTGAGGCCCAGAGAGAGGGTTTACATGCAGGCAGTCTGGCTCCAGAGCCTGTGCTCCTGACCCCAAGCCATGCTGCAGCTGTGTCATTCAGGCCACCCCCACTGCACGGGTAGGGAAAATGAGGCCAAGAAAGGAAGCGTCAGCTCCCCAAAGTCCAGCAGCAAACGAGGGGCAGAGTGGGGATTTGAAGCCGGGTTTCCTTGGCCACACCGAGGCTGCTCATTCTGACCTGGTCGGGTTAGCGCAGCTCTGCTTGTGACCTCACCTGAGCCTCGGTGTCTTCACCAGTACCTGGGGTAGTGGCAGGCTCCGCTCCCTGGGGTTGCATGAGGTAGAATGAGTTCTGCACCTGGCACGGGTCAGGGGTCAGGTTGTAGTGTGAACACTGGCGGGTTAATTATTCACCAGCCTTCCAGGCAGAGACCGCCCACTCACCTCAGCTCCTCCCCTGGGGGGGGGGTCTGAGTCACCGACTAAGGTGAGCAGGACTGCCGGCTTGGTACCTGCAAGTTAAAGCAGGTGACGAGCGGATTCTCTGGAATGTAGCATAAGGTTTCCAGGCTCTGGGCCTTTGCACTGGCTGTTCCTTCCGCCTGGACCACCCTTCCCTCTTTGGCCTCTTCTGCTTTAGTTTTTGATGCCCGTGGACAGAGTTGAGTTTCCTCCTCTGGTTGCTGCAGGCAATTTAACCTAAAGCGGTGGGTGTTGGCTGCTTGCTCAGGGCAGTGCCTGGATTGATTCATTTGGGTCGCCAGGGCACCTCGCAGGCCTGGGCACAGAGACTGGGCAGGGTCTCAGCCCGCGCTGCAGGGGCAGGGGCCGGGCAGGCCAACCCTCACCCCGCACTTAACACAACAACAGTAGTGCCCTTGTAGCTGTGGAAGCTCACCAAACCTGCTCCGTCCTCTGAAAAACGGGGATGAGAGAAGGACTTACCTCATGGGTTTATTAAGAAGATTTAAGGAGCTAACCCTGGAAAATTCTTGCACATTGTGTGTTGGGTGCATAGTAAGTGGTTAAAACTATTTGCTGTTGTTGTCATTGAACGCCCATGTTGTGCCAAGCGCTTTAAGTAAAGTCATTGATTTAATCAGACACAACCACAATTGTCTCCACTTCAGTCCTGCCCAGGGTCACGACCTCTCACTGAAGAGGCACAGCTGGGATTTGAACCCAGGTCTGGATGAGTCTGCAGCCGGGCGGGCGGCCGAGGAAAGCCGGCCAGTTCTCAGGGCTGTGCCAGTGACTCAGAGCCCGTCCCCCGGCCCGCCCTTTCCTGCTGACTCAGCCGGGATGATTCCTGGGGCCTTTCTCTGGAATTCAGGGCCCCAGGCAGCGTTCCAGGGAAGCCACCTCCTCCAGGACACCCTCTTTGGAGATGCTGGAGGGTGGCTCGAGCTCCCATGGTGCCCCTCAGCTATGTCCTGCATCCCCCTTGGGAGCTTCTCTCAGGTGGAAGGGACTTGCTGGGATGGGCGTTTCCTGCCAACTACCCTGTGGCGCAGAGGGGCAAACCAAGGCACAGACGGGATCAGTGACACGGCCGGCTGGCATAGCATCAGTGAGCCCAGCTTTAATTTCCTGTCTTCTCCCAGGCGGGCCCAGCTCCATCTCTAATCTCCTAGCCCAGCCCCCTGCCCCATCCTGGACCCCCAGCCCAGCCCAGCTTCCAGCCCCACACCCAGCCCAAGGCCAGGCAGACACGAGTCTCCGTAATTGGTCTGAATTGGGGCTGGGGTGAGGGTGAGTCAGCATTTCTACTCCCTGCTGTCATGGCTGCTGGGGGTGGCCATGGGGCGAAGGGAAGGTGGCGACAGGCCCCCCCCACCGCCCCGCCCCTGCAGGAGTCCCCAGCTCTCCAGAGATGCAATCACCTGACGCTGGAGGGTGGCTCCCATCACTGCCCCTGCCTCTGCTTCCCGGTGCCCTGCTGCCCCTGCCTTGGGGAGCCCAGGGCTCATCTGGGCCACCGTAGCCTCAGTTTCCCCAATATCTGTAAAATGGTAGCCTTAAAGACCCTCGTAGCCCAGATTCCCGTGATTGGGCACAGTAGCCTCCCCAGAGTCCCTCTCCCACAACCCCTACGGACGGTCCGCGGAAGGCCTACTGCATAAAAGTGCCCAGGGGGACACCGGCAGTGGGAGGAAGAGACACCACCGATGGCTTCAACTGAGGATGTGCACTTAGCATCTACCTTGCTCAGACTTGCTAGACCCGCAGATGAGGGGCAGAGAATGGTTTAGGAACTTGCCCAAGATCACGAGCAACGTGTTGTACTGGGATTTGAACCCTGGGCGTTCTGGCTCTGGTGTAGTGCAGCCCACCAAAAGGAATTCTCCCCAGTTCTGGGTCCATTCACTAATCTCCTATCGAACACCTACCGTGTGTCATGTCCTATGCTGGGATTGGTACAACCCAGGCCCTGTTCTTGGTGAAGAGGTGGCCAGACGAGGTGAGATCAGTCTGGGGGCTGGGGTGGGGGAGCCCAGGTTCACCATGTACCCACATTTTCAGACTAGAAAAATCCAGACCCACATTCCTAGGATGTAATCAGAGGCTGCCAAAGAGGAACAGAGAAGGTGCTGGGGCCAGAGCACCCTCGGAGGAATGAACGAAGAGTGGATCCCTGCTTCTGCGGACTTTGTGGCTGGTTGGGGGATGACGATCATAATAAAGTGTTACTACGGATAGAAATGAAGGCCAGAGTCCTGATCGTGACCCTCGAGGCCTTCTGCTCTGTCCTCCCGGCCCCCATACTCCTCCGACCTCCTCTCCTCTCCTGCTCTACCTGTCATCCTCACTGTTCTTGGAACGTTCCAGCCCAATTCTGCCAGCCAAAGACGTCTCTGCTCTTGAGGGGTGTGGGGGGAAGCAGGCAGCAAACAGGCAAGCAAAGCAAGCACCGGGACAGTATCAGGTACAGAGGAAATAGCTGTTGGGGCTCAGAAAACCATACCCCAAAATACGGCACTTTGACAAGCTGAACTGAAGAAACGGCCTCGAGGTCTCTCTGACTGCCCACCCCCCGCTTCCCCAAGTACAGGAGGAGGCTGTTCCCTGAAGTTCCCTTATCTACCTAGAAACGGGACCCCCAAAGAGAAACACAATTGCCTTTGCTCCCTTCTCTAAAATTTCATTAATGACAGAAGATTAAAATCCATATCACAGAGGAAGAGACTGAAACTTAAACACCACATCTAGAGCCCAGACAGACAAACTTTGTGTCAAATTATTATTTGTTCTCTGGTCCCATTCGGTTTCCAAAGAAAATCATTTACAAGATAATGTCTGGATCCTGGATCCGTTCATCTCTCCTAAAAGTCATTTATTCCTGCCCACCCCTACCCCTGGGAAGAGGGTAAGCGTGCAGACCTCGCTGGGTTATTGGTAATTGTTCTCCCATGAGTCCCCTGTGCCCGATGTTAAATAGCCTTTGTGTGACTTGTACCTCCTGTTGACCCGTCTGTGTCAGTCCATTTTCAGCAAACTTTTAAAGGGTGAAGGGGAAGCTTTCTTTTGGCTCCTTTGTAACACAGAGTGGCTCTGAGGGGGTGCATGGAACTCCCTGCCTAGAGGCTCTTGTCCCAGGGGAGGTGACATTTGATCTAAGACCTGGTCTATCAGGGTTCTATCGGAACCCTCCATGCCAGGAGCTGAGGGACAAACAGTCCAAGTAGAGGGAACAGGCTGCACGAGGGCCCTGAGGTGGAAAAAGCTGACCAGTTCCAGGAAGAGAATGGGGTCAGTGAATGAGTGGGCAGTGGGAGGAGGGGCTGGGCCAGCTGGCAGGATCTGGGGGCAGTGTGCATTTTATTTCATTTTGGTGGGAAACCACCGGGAGGTTTTAGGTCAATGAGAAACCTGTTCTGTCAGGTATGGTGGTACGTGCCTGCAGTCCCAGCTCCTTGGGAGGCTGAGGCAGGAGGATTGCTTGAGCTAGAGTTTGAGGCCAGCCTGGGCAAGATAGCAAGACCCTTCCTCTAAAAAAGAAAAGTTTAAAAAATTTAAAAAAAAAGAAACCTCTTCAGTTTTTAAAACCATCTCTCTGGCTGCAGAATGGAGAGTACACTGTAGCCTAGAGCCCTGCGGTTGGAGGTCTGTGGGGTGCAAGGCTTGGACTGGCGGGGCCGGAGGTGGTGGGATGTGGACTGGTTTGAGACATGGGGACATGCCTTTTAATGAGTTGGGAAGTGGACTGACATTCCTGTACCCATTTCACAGATGGAGGAACTGCAGCTCAGAGGCATTCCCTGCACAGGGGGACTATTATGCTGTTTTACAGATGTAGAGATTGACAGGGGAAGGAATTTGCTCACTGAGACACAGCTAAGGCCAAATGCAGGTCCCTAGGCACTTTCTCTGCTCCTAGACCATCCTCCTCTCTAGGCGTGGCTGCTATTATTAACCACCTGCCTTTTGTAGTTAGGGAAATGGATGCTCAGAGAACAACGCTGGTGGTGGTGAGCCTGGGGTAGGACCCAGGGCCCCTGCTGCAAGGTCTAGAATCTGGACTCTAGATTCTCTGTCTCCCTGTGGCAGCCCCTGCCTGCCTTCCATGCTTCCACTCCTGGCACTATGGATGCCCAGGGACAGGAGGAGGATGAGGAGGCTGTGCTGTTTGTGGGAGGTGGTTACACCCTGTCTGCCTCTTGCCTGGCTTGATGCCCGCAGCGGGCATGTGTGACTGTGCATGTGAATGTGTGAGCCTGGTGCCCACGGGAGCTCCGCAGCTTCCCTGGGAATGCCGGGCACCCGGGGCACCCGGCCACCTTTCCTGCTCAGACCCAGTGTGACCTCGCTTCTCTGTCCACTTACCTGCAGACCTCTTGTTTTCTGTGCCTTATCTCTGGGCCCTGCTTAGGCTTCTTGATGAGGAAATAATTAACCACAGACTCATTTTCCAAGGCTTCCATCCCACTTTCCTGGCCAAGTTAAAAATATTCACAATGAGCAGGGCTGCTGGTGGGAGGAGCCGCTTTGTGTGGGAGGGCAGCGGGACCAGAGAGGGAAGGGTGTGTTGGGAGGGAGGCCTGGTGTGTGTCTGGCCCCAGAGCTCTGGGGAGAAGAGGGGCAGGGGCTGGGCTCTGGCCTAGTTCCACTCTCCCTCGCTTTGTGAATTTGGTCAAGTTCCTTGCCCTCTCTGGGCCTCTGCTTCCTTCTCTGTTAGTTGAGGAATTTACACTAGAATTTAGTCCTTTCTGTGCATAAACAGATGACACTCAAAGGTAAAACAAGTGAACAAAAACCAAACAAAAAAAAAAGTCTGTGGTTAATTAAATTTGGAAAGGACACTAGGATATATAAAGTTAAACCAGTTCTTCACTGCAGGCTTTTCAGAGGCTTTATTGGTTGGAAACTTTTATTTCTTTGGATAAGTAATATTTATGCCCGTGACATCTAATTCAGGTGTGCAAGGGCTTTGCGGGGCTTACACCTCTTTCTTGTACCGGCTGTGCCTCCTCTGCGCCTCACGCTGTGCAGATATGACTTCGGATACCAGTTTCTAATGCACAGAGAGATGGTATCACCCGCACCAGCAGATGCGGTGTAGACTCAGACCGCATCATGGTAAGTGACTACCAGTCTCCGAGAGGGGTGGGGGGAGATTGGATGCGCGTTTCTCAAACTTACATGACTTTAACCACAGACTTCCCCCTGCACCCCCCATCTCTGGGACCAGCATCTGGAGAAAGACGGGGTCCCTGGTCCCCAGGTGCCTGGAGACTTTATGTAGGAGGGGAGTTAGTGGTGCCCTGTAGTCTCAGACTCCTGTCTTGGAGAAGGTGCTCATGACCTCTGCCCTTTGGTGTCCACCCAGGGGCTGTCCCGATGAGCTTGAGAGAAGATCCAGAGCTGGCAGTCTATTTGGGGACACCGAGGCCCCGGAAGGGCAAGTACTTGCCCAGGTTGTGTGCCTGCAGGCTGCGCTCGGCGTGAGCTGCGAGCCCGTCCGGTGGGCGCGCCGCGGGCGTGGGCCGCCGACGCGCGTGGCCCCAGGCAGGCGAGTGGCGGCGCGCGGGAGGGTGCGAGCGTGCGTGGCCCGCCCCCGCCCCGCCCCGAGTCCGGGCAGGTGTGGGCGGGCCGCCGGGACCCCGCGGAGCCCGGGCCGGGAGAGCCGGCGGGAAACAGGAAGCGGGGGGAGGCGCGCGGCTGGCCGGCCGGAGGGAGGGCGTGCGGGCGGACGCGCGGGGTGGCTGGCCGCCGGACACTCGGCCCGGGTCGGGGCGGCGATGTGGGGAGGCCCGGGCAGCCCGGGCGGCTGCGGGGCCGGGGGCGGAGCCGGGGGCGCCGCGGACACCGCCCCCCTGCGCCGGCGGAGCCGCCGCCCGAGCGCTGACCCGGGAGCCCGAGGCGGCTGCGGCGTGCGGGGTGAGTCCTGGGGAGCGCGGGGCGCCGGGGAGGGGGCCCCGGCGGCGACCGGCGGCGGGTCTTGCGGCCGACGCCCCGGGTGGGATCGACCGGCGCACCCCGCCCAGGGCTTGCTGCCGACCCCCAGGCGCCTCTCGCCCGCAGACCCCGAGGACGCGGCTATGCCCGGCCGGGCCGAGGCGGGGGAGGCCGAGGAGGAGGCCGGGGCCGGCTCTGGGTCCGAGGCGGAGGAGGACGCGCTATGGGAGCGGATCGAGGGCGTCCGGCATCGGCTGACGCGCGCCCTGAACCCGGCCAAGCTCACGCCGTATCTGCGCCAGTGCCGGGTCATCGACGAGCAGGACGAGGAGGAGGTGCTGAGCACCTACCGCTTCCCGTGCCGTGTCAACCGCACCGGTGAGCCGCGGGGGCGCGCCGGCCGGGGCCTGAGTGGGACACGTCCCGGGCGACCGTGTCCTCGAGCGCTGCGCGCAGAGCCCGGGAGCGCGAGGCCAGGGCTCTGCTCCCCGGGTCTCGGTCTGCACCGGTAGAGTGGGCTGGTTGGGTATGCCCCCCATCCCGCGGCCGCCACCTGAACCCCTGTTGCACTCAGGCGGCTGCGATGCCCACCTCGGCGTCGGGGTGTCCGTCGGGGGTTCCCTCCCACTTCCGCAGGGGGTCGGATGTGGTTGCCAGGCGAGGCCTGGGACCTCCCGGTCACAGCCGTGGACTTGGCACCTTTCCTGCGCTCTTTCATCTCGTCGGTTCTCTCTGCTGCCTCCTCTGTGCCACACACTCCTTGGACAGTCATTTTCCCTCGAGTGTTCAAGACCATCTCAGCTTTAGGAGGGTCCCCTCTCCCACAGGGTGTGTCTTTGAACTAGAGCTGGCGAAAGAATGAGGGTCTAGCACTGGCCGATGGGACAAGTGTTTTATGCTGCTTTTGAGGGTGGAGGGGGCTTCCCTGGGCCATTGAAGAGACGGGCTGCATTTGCGGGCTCTGCATCTGGGTGGGGTGCTGGGCAGCTGCCCAGACCCGGGGCCATAAGGGGGGGTCTGGCGCTCCTAGCTGTGGCAGACGGGCTCTCCTCCACGATGTGTTGGGACAGGCCCCTGTGTGTGTCACCAGCTCAAAAATCTGGAGAACGTGGGCCTGGGGCATGGTGGGGGAAAAAGCAACCAGGTGCTGGGGGAGGCCTTCCCCTGACCCCTGGGCACCCCCCCCGCCCCAGGGCGCCTGATGGACATCTTGCGCTGCCGTGGCAAGAGGGGCTATGAGGCCTTCCTGGAAGCCCTGGAGTTCTACTACCCTGAACACTTCACGCTGCTCACTGGCCAGGAGCCCTCCCAGCGCTGCTCTATGATCCTCGGTGAGTGGGTCCACAATGGTGCTGTCGCCAGGGCCATCAGTGCAGAGGTTCCTTACCCCATCCCCATCAGGCAGGCACTCCCATTATCCCTGTCGAGGGGTTAGGGAGACAAGCAAAGAGACTGAGGGTTTACCCAGGATCTACGGTAGGCAGAGGGTGGGGCTGCGTTTTAGCCAGTCTGCACTCAGAGGCCATGTGCTTAAGGGGGCTCTTTCTCTGTAATGTTGTTTTTAGACAGGATATGCCCGACATACATGGATTTACAGTTTTTATACAAAAAATTCAAAGGCTCCAGATGACTTTAGACTAAGAAGACACTTTTTCTTTCAGTGTATGCGGTAGCAGTTTGGCGAGCCTCCTTTTTCTTTGGTTTATATACACACAGGATTCGCCTACATGTGTATTTTGCTTTTTCTCAGAATGACTGATTTTATGGATTCTTCCACCTCTGTTACACTTGTTTTAAGCAACTGCATAATGTTTATTAGTGAAGTTGTGACAGAATTCGTTTAATTCATGCCTGTTGATGGATATGTAGGTTGTTTCCAGTTTTGCAACATTATGGTGATGCTGGGAACATCCTTGTAAGTGCATCTTTGTGGAAATGTGTGTCTCAGGGGAGAGGTTCTGAGAAGAATTTCTCAGAGCCCGTGTGTATTTTAACTGTTAAATCAACACACTTGTCAGTAGTGTATGAGTGTCCATTTTACTGTACCCTCATGAATCCTGGGGCTCATTTTTGAATACTTTTGCCATTCTGATGTATAAAAAACATCACTGTTTTAAGTTTATATTTCATCAAATGATATAATTCACAACTTAATAGTTAATAAACCTTGGGAAATTGACTTGGCCTTTTGTGCCTCAGTTTTTCTGTCTTTAAAATGGGTACAATTAATAGTATCTATCTTTTAGTGTTGTCATGAAGATTAAGTTAATATATGTATCTAGTACAAAGAATGAAGTCAACAAATGTTAGTGGCTACTGTCATTGTTGGTGGTTGGAGCATATTTTCCTGTTTTTATTAGCCATTTTTATTTTCAGACTTGCCTATTGATAGTTTTTGCCTATGTTTTTATTTTATTGTTTATCCTTTTAATTGATTTTAGGAGCTCTTTATATATTATGGCTCTGAGTTCTTTGTTATGTTTGTTATATTTTCTTCCACTCTGCTGCTTATTTTTTAACTTTGTTGCATCTTTCAATTTTCAGAGATTTAAGCATTTTTATATGGGTTTATCCATCATTTCTCTTATAACGCTTAGATTTTGTACCTTTAGGAAGGCCTTCTCTACCCCAAAATTATAAAAATATATTTTGTAATTTTCCTCTGTGTTTTTATGGTTGGAGTTCTTCTGTACAGTCTGCTATCCCCCCTGGATTTTATCTGCCTGAGCCGACTGTGCTTTCCTCTGTCCTGGCAGATGAGGAGGGGCCTGAGGGTCTGACCCAGTTCCTGATGACAGAAGTGCGGCGGCTGCGGGAAGCTCGCAAGAGCCAGCTGCAGCGGGAGCAGCAACTGCAGGCCCGGGGCCGGGTGCTTGAGGAGGAGCGGGCAGGGCTGGAGCAGCGGCTGCGGGACCAGCAGCAGGCGCAGGAGCGCTGTCAGCGGCTGCGGGAGGACTGGGAGGCAGGCAGCCTGGAGCTGCTACGGCTCAAGGATGAGAACTACATGATCGCCATGCGCCTGGCACAGCTCAGTGAGGAAAAGAACTCGGCTGTGCTGCGCAGCCGTGACCTGCAGCTGGCGGTAGGCCCGGGGGAGGTGGGCGGGGTAGTGTGGGGAAGGGCAACTTTTGTAAAAAAATAATGGTAATGTAGCCAACTCATGTCCCGGAGCAATCACCTGTTGGCTCTTTGACCGTGAACTTGTCCTTGCACTGCCCTGTGCACCCACTTCCTTGGGTATGACTGTGATTCTCAACTGGGGGCAATTTTGCCCCCCCCTAGAAACATTTGGCCGTGTCTGGGGACATATTTGGTTGTCACAACTAGGGAGGGTGTTATTGGCATCTAGTGGGTGGGGCCAGGGATGCTGCTAAACATCCTAGAAGTGAACAGGACCGCCTACGCAGCAAAATATGTAGCCCAAAATGTCGATAGTGCTGAGGCTGAGAAACCTGAGGATTCAGTGAATTAAGAGAGTTTCAGACGTGTGGTGCCTGGTGCGGCGTCAGTGCTCAAAACTTGTGTCATCAGTAGCCGTCATCGTTGACACTATTCTCAAACGTTGTTGGTGTGCCCTGCAGGTTACATGCATCACGTCTTCTAATCCTCACCAAAGCACTGTGTACCAGGTGCTCGTTTGCAAATACAGACACTGAGACTCAGATTGGTGAAGGGACTTGCTCAAGGTCACGCAGCCAGGAAGCAGCACAGGCTGGATTTGAACGGGGCTGCCTGGTCCAGGGCTGGCTTCCTTCCCGTGCTGCTGTTCCACCTGCTCCTGTCCAGTGAAGTCTCACCTGATCCCCTCCAGCAGCAGACGAGGCTGTGCCTCTTACTGGCCAGGAAACCGAGCCTTACGTTCTTGGTTTCTGATTAGGGCTTCGCGTGGGGATAATACTGTTACCTGACTGCGGTAGGGAGTCGTCCTGAGGATTTAATGAGCGGATCCATTTCAAGGGCTTAACAGTTGCCAGCATTATGCAGGAGGCTCTCTCTAGGAGGACTGTGCGAGGTTCCACAGTGGGATTCTGACTGAGGGGTTTCAATTCGCCCTGTCCTGTGTGCCTCAGGCTGTAGCTGCAGTCTTGCAGGTGGTGACGGGTACCCTCGCACGATAGTTGGCATGTAGTGCCGTAGGTGTGGGTGCACTGGTGTGCCGGTGCTGGGTTTGTGCACACCAGGTGGGTCCATGCCTTCGGGAGGTGACCCCTGACCAGGGGTGTTCAGGCCACCAGTTGAAGGGTCCAGGCTGCAGATGGCTGGTTCGAGGTGGTGAGGTGGCCATGAGGCTGTCCTCCGCCAGCCTGCTTGGTGTCTCGCATCAGGTGGAAGCTTTCTGAGGGGTGGTGGGCAGTCCCAGGGGTGTAGGTCCCAGGCTTGCTCTGCTGCTGCTGAAACTTGTGGCATGGGCAAGACTTCCCTCTCTGTGCCTCAGTTTCCTTGTGCGCAAAGCGAGAGGTCACAGACGAGGATAACAATTGTTATGTAAAGCACCCCTGGACACCAGACACAGTCTCAAGTGCTTGCCATGCACAGACTCTTAATTTTCCAGCAACCCTGTGGGCACTGCTGTCTTCCCCAGTTCCAGAGGAGAAACTGAGGCAGAGAGAGGTTGGTTAGAGCATTTCCCCAGCATCCCAGGATTGAAGGATTTCTGACTTTCTTCTCAGCAGTGCTGAGGGGTGCTGGGGTGGCAGGAGGGAGGGTGGGGCCCCTCTTTTTACCCAGAAAGGTTCTTCTTTCTCTGAAATAGATGTGGGGCTTGCTGTGAGGTTTTCTCAGAAGAAAAAATCTCTGCCCAGAGAGGACAGCAGGAGGGCTGGGGCGGGGGCCGTTGGGAGAGGCTGCGGCTGGCAGGGTGGCAGGGCTGTGCTTATGACTGGGGTGTGTCCTGTGTGTGTATGGCCATCGGGATCGGGGGCAGCTGGGACAGGGGAGGGGAAAGAGAAGAGGTGGTTGGAGGTGCTTGTGTGTCTGCAGGTTTACCCAGAGGTAAAAGGAATCTTCCACGAGGCAGATAGTGGCTGCTTTTTCCCAGTTTAGGGACTAGAGGCTAAAGGGTGAGATTAAATTAAGAGATAAGAATTTCTTCAAACTTAGCTGCCATAAATTTACCTTACTTTTTTGGAGCTTTTCTGCCACAAAATTAACAAAGGCTTTGCAGAGCTTAGCAGAACAGCCAATCGTACGTGGCTTGGCAGCTTGCGTCCCCTCCTCCCATGGACAGGTGTGTGGTGGCCGCCATTTAATACCGTGTTTTATGAGGTGCAGAGTTAATGAGCTGTTATTTCTAAGCAACATAAACTTAAGGAGCGAATGCTATAATTCTGTGCTAAGTGACTCTGTACGCCAGAATTACACGCATCCATCTTTCCTGCTGCCCCGTCCTCTGAGCTCATCGGGGAAGCCGGCTGGCCGCGGGTCAGGCAGGAGGCCATGGTGTGTGGCTGCGGTTTGCTGGAGGGGGTGTGGCCACGTTTGCCCTTGCAACGAGCTGTCTTTCTCTGGCGGTTCACAAAGCATGTTTTGTGAGTGGAAAGGAATGCGGGAGTCATGAATTTCTTTGAGTCTTTTGCGGAGGAGGAGTGGACTGTTCATTTGTGGAACTGCCTGACCCAGCCTCCAGACCTGTGTGTGTGTGTGTGTGTGTGTGTGTGTGTGCGCGCGCGCGTGTGTGCGTGTGTGTGTGTGTGTGTGTGTGTGTGACCATTCTAGGCTCTGAGAGCTGGGGGACTAGCAAGTCATTCTCCAAGGGAGGCCGGAGCACTCCTAGGGCACCAGACGTTGCATGCCTGAACGTAGCATGAGAGGTCATTGCGACCTTTTCCCAACAATGACTTCATTTTATGGCCTGCCACCTGCTGCTACTCTTGTCACCGTCTGGCCATCTCAGACATACATTTGGAAAATAACCCAGCAAGCAGGCCGTGTATATGGCTCTCAGCCCGGCAGCCACCGCACGGCTGGCCACCCAGCACACCGGCCAGCCTGTGGCTGCACACACCGAACTGGTGACCTATTAGGGTTCTGGGATTTTATTTAAAGTTGTGAATCTGCCGTGGTCATACCTGTGGCAGCTCCAAATCCTGCCCTTTACAGTTTCAAAGCCTCTGTTTACTCCCTGTCTTGTTTGAGTCTTACAAGTGGGGAGCTGGGGGGAGCGATTGGGCCCATTCTTCTGATGAGGAACCTGAGGCTCAGAGGCGGTAAGCCACTTGCTCAGGATGGCAGAGCCTAAAAGCAGTAAAACTGGAACCTGAACCCCGAACCTGGAGCTCATGTTGGGGATGAACCAATAGTTTAATCCTTTGGAGTAGAGGT
>RJWJ010037242.1:0-15664 GCA_004363605.1 Indri indri | reverse complement strand
ACCACATTTTATTAATCCACTCATGTATTGATGGACACTTGGGCTGTTTCCACACCTTTGCAATTGTGAATTGCGCTGCTATAAACATTCGGGTGCAGGTGTCTTTTTCATAGAGCGATTTTTGTTCTTTGGGGTAGATGCCCAGTAATGGGATTGCTGGATCAAATGGTAATTCTACTTGCATCTCTTTAAGGTATCTTCATATGGCTTTCCACAGAGGTTGCACTAGTTAAAGTTGGTTTCCTTTTGATTAAACTTCTGTAGTGAAGCTGCAGATGGCTTACTCAGTTCTGAATAACTACCGCAGATCTTGATTCACCTTCCATCCCCGATGGTAAGAACTCTGTTTCTGTGATATCCTGCAGCTTAAAGAATAACAAAATAAAACAAATGATGACTTTTCAGCTAAGATAAGAGATGTTAAATATTTTCAATTCTGTGAATGAACAATGAATGCAGCTAATTAATTAAAACTATTGGGGATTTCTTTGAAGCGGTCTGTGATTAAACACAAGGCTTTATTGTGGAACAATTAAGTAAATTTGGCCTCAGGTATCTGTGCTCATTCCCCAGGGAATGAGTGATGAAATTCTGGTTCAGAGTTGTACTTTATTAGAAATTTATCTATTTTAATTGATTCAGCTTAATTATAAAAACTCCAGTGGAACAGCTGATGCAAAGGATATATTATGTTAATGTGTAAACCTCCCATGAGTTAACTCAAATTTCATCAAGAGAAGAAAACATAACTTGTCTGTTTCCACAAATAAATGTAAAATAATAAAAATGAAATAAACTAAAATAGTTTGTATTACCAAGACTATTTTCTTATACTAGATGAATTTTAAATAAAATATTCTTAGACACCCATAGGTAGGTACAGAAAAGATTTTCTGAGTAAAATTTAAATAGAATAATATTAGTAAAGAATTATTGACCAAGTAGACAGAGACTACTTTTGTTAATGCTTCTTTTTTTTTTTTTTTGAGAATATTTTTTGGCTGAAAATAAAGTATTTTAGAATGCATAAATCCCAAACACTGACTTTTTTTTTTTGAGACTGGCATGGATACTGATAATAAATGCATTGGCATTTACAAGGTGATTTTTCTTGTGAATTTTGTTACTAATGGCATATTGAAAAGTTATGTGCAAGAAGTAAATGAAATGGAAATATGAGCCACACATTTGAGTAAGACATTCTAATATTGATAAATAACCAAAGAATATCCTTTTTAGTAGCAAATTAGCTTATCCTTCAGAAGATGTAATTTGAAACAAATAATATAAACTAAGTAAGCAGAGTAGAAACTTGTAGTTTTTTTATAAATTGTCTTTCTGAAAGAGCTAGTGCCCAGCTTTTTCTTTGACCATGTGTCTTCAAGTGAGATTGTTTTGTGAAGAGAGAAGGTTGCAGCTCCAAAATTTGGATCATGGAACGATCATGATTAAAAGTGTGGCAGGGCATCTCTTTCAACCTTTAACACAATTTTCTTAGTATCCTTTGTAATTTATTTTAATGCCTTTGAATCAATGAAGTCAGATTGACTAGACAAAGTTAGAACAGGTTTCGAGGTTATAATTTTTTTTCTTTAATGTCAGTTATTTAAGAGTGAGGGGTATTATATTCCTTGATTTTAGTTTTATAGGCCTTATAAAAGAATACTTAAAAATTTGAAATCACTGATGATATTAGTTTCTTATGGGAAAATCCCATGAATGTGTGCATTTCAACATAGTAATTGAATATATTTTGAATGATGAAAATATTCGGAAGAGTAAATATTAAATTGCTATGCTTACTTTTATATAATGAGAAAAATAACTTACAATAATAGAATAAAAGCTGGAAGGAATCTTGGAGATCTTATAGTAAACTTCCTTCACTTTAGAAATGAAAGGCTAAGACGGTTTAGATAATTTACCCAAGGTTACATAGCTAACTGGCACAATTTGGACCACAACTAAGGGCTGTCAAAAACTAGCTCAGGATTGTTCCACCATGCTGTTTTCTTTTATTGTTCCATTTCTCCCTCTATTAATCCCCCCCTTCCCTTCCTTCTTCCTTGCTTTCATATTCATGAAGTTTTTACTGTTACCCTGGAACTGTCTTGGGCACTGGTGTTACAAAGATGAAGAGACTGATCTGGTTGTAGCCACTGATAATAAAAGTTCAAATTTTATGGTTAAAAAAAGTTCAACTAAAAAATTTGAAACTCACCCAGACTCCAATCTAATTAAACAGTGCCCTGTAGGAGTGCTTACCACCCTTATCACCCTTACAGCCGCTCTGGGCAATAGCACAAGAGCTGCCTTACTATTTAATTTAGATGTTCCTTTTCAATCACACCTAGAGGGCTTCCACAAATCTCAATTTTATAAATACAGTAAATCATAAATTTTATTGAGAAAGACCTAATCCATTCTCGGAAGAACTATATAAACGAACATAAATATTGTTACATATGATAAACCATAAATTAAATACAGTGGTTTCAGGCTCTTCTCATTAAAGAACTTGGAGTATTTTTCAGCAAAGAGTTATTATCTATTCAAACCTGAATGGATCCTACTTTTCTAACATATGGCTCAGACTCTTCTGTGCATCGAGCTCTGTATATAATATCTTTATTTTCTTTTATTGAAGCTACCGGTATCATCTGCAGTTGTCTGATTTTTTTTGTCACTTCTTTCCTAAAAAGAGCATGCTTTAATATACTTTTGGATGTTTGATGTTTATGTTACTTTCTATCTTCAATCTTGCTAGGTGATGTAGAGCTTTCCTGCATCTCTGCTTGTAATTCAAGAATTTCGTGTCCTTCATTTCTTATCTATGTGTGTTATGTACTCTACTGTGGCAAAAAAAAAAAAAAAAAAAAAAGGGGGAGGAGAGAGAGAGAAAAGATCTCAAACTCTTTTGTTTGGCAGAAAATGTACATTACTAATTTGGGTTTGGGTTCCATTCGAATGGGTTCCTCACTGGGTAGAAATGCAAGGGCAAAGGATGAAAAGGTAGAAAATTAAAAGGAAATAAAAATAAGTCATTGAGTCATTGGGCAACTACTTATGTGACAGATAGATGAATGTCACTCTTCCTTCCCACCCAAAATAAAAATATTAATGATGTAAAAATGAAGTAAATGCATAACTTAAGAAGAGTAAGTAACTACTTTTATTTCCTCTGATACTGTGATCTGGAAACTTAGAAATCTCCTATGGCTTTCTGACTTTATCCAAGCCAACAGTCATTTTCCAGTTATGATTTTAAATGTTCAATATGTATCGGTAAAAATATAGGAGAACAATCAATAAAATATATCTACAACATTTTGACTAAAGAATACTTGAGTTACAGCAATAAGAAAATGATGGGGTGAAGTATTCTGAGACAATCTTTATTTTGTATATTTTATTTTCTTCTCTAATTCATAAAAAATGGTTTCATCTTAATCATGGCCTTTTTGGTCATGATGAAAATCCATGTTAAAACTTACGTTCTAAATATTTTTCATTGTAAAATTTTCGGGAACTGGCAGAGCAATTCTTCAAGTGATGTTCCATTTGCTCCACTATTAAGCCCTAGAAAAACTACTGTCATGATCTATGTCCCCAAACTATTCATGGTTAAAGCTTGAGGATGTTGTCATCGAAGCTTGTGCTGTACATGAGAAAAACCAATGATGCCTGGAGGAATTTGGAATCACAAGTTAGTGAGATGAAAAATATTTTATTGAAAGGGAAAGAACAGAAAAGGACTTGGCAAAATAGTTTTACAATTTTATTACATTATTTTAGTGTGTAAGTAAATATGCTTATCCCATATAGATTATATAAATTTTAAATGTATACTTAATGTACTTTAAATATATCTTTATAGCTTAAATGTATTATAGTTTCAAAAAAAATTGATACTTTACTAGACTCTACCTTGGTTTACATAATTAAGATTGCTACAGAAAAAAGTGTTCATATTCTAAATAATTAATCTTAGTGTATTATTTAATCAAAAATATAGAATAATATATGCTGTGTGTAATGATTACCTGCATATTTTTAGCTAATGAATGAATTACTAAGATAATATGTTCTAATTCCATAAAAAAAATATAACTGAACTCTAGTTTATTCTAAGTTCCTCTTGAATCTTCACTTTGATGCTAGATGGCATTGCATTGTATGATTATTATCATCTTAAAAATATTCTGCATACATACTCTGTATGTTTATTTATCAGTGAAATCTACTTTTGATCCTTTCCTAGGGTGGTGGTTTCTGTTGGTTTCTTATTAAACCTAATTTGGCCATCATCCTTGGGACCATTGTTCATAAATTTTCAAAATGTTGCTATTTCTTTGGTAATTCTCTGTTTTATCTGCCATGCTTATGAATGATAATTAAAAGATTGGAAGATGGAAATGCTTAAGTTTTCCCTTAATTGTATCATAATTTGCTTATATATATCACCTAAAAATTCCCAAAATTGTTTATCTTTACCACTTTCTATGACATTTACATAATATTTTCTACCTTAAGTGAAGCTACTTAAGTACTAATTGCAGTTTCCTATTACAAGCCAAGTTTTTAGAGAGATTTTTAGTTTTATTTATGCAGATATTCCCCAAACAAAGCCCAGATCTGGCATTTAGCAAGCTTTCATTAAATACTGACTGAATGACGGGATAAGGGAATTAATGGTCTATTTTGAACAAATTCAACGAAGGTAAGACATTGAGCAATTGTTTCTCTTTAGGTTTAAAACATATTCAGAAGAAACATTCAGGGATTAGTCCTCTTAGTAGCCTTGGTTTAGATGTTCAGGGTTATAAATTAAATCTTCAACCCATTTCACTCCATTTAATAAATATTTAATAATTACCGTATTATACATAAAGTGTAATGTTAGGCACTGTACAGAAGATTGCTGCTCAAAAAAAAAGATACATAATCTGCACCTGAAACTCACGACCCGCTATTATGTGAGGCAGATTAAACTGTACAAAACTAGGTACTAATGACACTAACGTTCACTTTATCTCTGTGGATATTCATTTGAGCTGCCTTTTCTATAATGATATAATAAAGTTCAGATGAAATAGAGCAAAATGTGTTCTAAAGGCTATACTGCCTTTAGAGAAATACAGGTATGGGTTCCTTAAGTAGCATTTTAAAAAATTTTAACATAAAACTTAAAAATATGTACACTTAAAAGTAAATCCCCAAGGTATTTAAGCACCTATATAAAATAGAATGTTTTCTAACATTTTAAAAAATCCATTAGCTTCCTGTCACTAAGAGAGATGGTTTATCTTTTTCATTTTAGCATTTAAAAATAAATTTAATATTGAACAATTTTTAAAAATCAAGATAAAATCCTCAAATGTAATGATAAAGATAAATATACTTTGCTCTTTCTTCCTTAAATAAGTGTATTTTATGGTGTTTATATATAAATAAAAGTAAACATATTTATGTAGCTTTGCATTGATATAAACATGTGTTTTTGATGGCCTTCTTAAGTGTATGACATGTTCTGTGAGAAGGATTTTCTTTTCAAATTTCAGTGTTACCTCAATTATTCACAATCTCAAATCCTATTTTTTTGCTGTTGTTAATTTCCTCTGGAAATAGTAGCAACTTTAATTTTCTGCTTTGATTTATCTTATCACTTAAAAAAACGTATGTGTGTAACAATTTGGTTAATTTTAGCTGTTTTATTTGTACTGTGGTCTTTGAAGTAAAATAGAAGAGTAGAGGTGTTACTTAGGGAAGTATCTTTCAACATCAGAGCATTTATTCAAATGTGATTATTTCAGACAAATATTATTTGAAAATGGCATCTTTATATGTTTATGGTAATTCTAAAAATGAATACGGATTATACTGATCATTTACATTTATGATTTATTAAAATTGTTATCAATGATTTAAACTATTTAAACTATTACTTTTTTTATTTTTTGAGACAGAGTATCACTTTGTTGCCCGGGCTAGAGTGCCGTGACATCAGCCTAGCTCACAGCAACCTCAAATTCCTGGGCTCAAGAGATCCTCCTGCCTCAGCCTCCTGAGTTGCTGGGACTATAGACATGCGATACCATGCCCAACTAATTTTTTTTTCTTTTTTTTTTTAGTTGTTTCGGCTAATTTCTTTCTATTTATTGTAGAGATGGGGTCTCACTCTTGCTCAGGCTGGTCTTGAACTCCTGAGTTCAAGCAATCCTCCCTCCTCGGCCTTCCAGAGTGCTAGGATTACAGGTGTGAGCCAGACCACCCCGCCCTAAACTATTATTTTTTAAAAAATAAGATATTTACTTTTACATATCTCCTAACATCTGCAGCAGATTTGTATTGAGTAAAATGCTGAGGGTATTGGACTAATGTCATAAAATATAATAATATTTGCATATAGCATTTGATGCACAAAGACTTTCCTTTGCTATTCCTCTTGTATTTTCCTCTTTCATGATGTCACTGTCAACACATTATTTCATGGTAATGCAGGAGCAATTAGTTATATAAATTAGGTAATCAGGTATAAGCAATGGCCTTGTATCTGTGCAGTGCAGGTAACAGTCTATGTGGAGGAATTGTAGTATAGATGAACAAATCAAATTAGGCATGTTTTCTGAAAAAAGTAACAGAATAATAATTAAATTTGACATTATATGTAAAAACATTGAGCACAGTGCCGCTATATAATAAGTACTCATAAAAGTAATCAATTATAACAGTGGCCGTAATGGTAGTAAGAAAAATAATAGTATTTCTAATGTTGTGAATTATAGCAGCAGAAATTGATTTGAACAGTAGAAAACCATCCTTCTGCAGAAACTTAATCCCCATGACCTAATTTGTTTTATCTATCTTTTTGTACACTAACACTTTCTAAAAGAGATTTGAGGTAACTGTGTCAGCTAAACAGACCTTAGCATGAATTATACGTTTTATTTCTGTGTGTCAGCTAGTAGAGATTGCATCAGATTTTAATGTTGGGGCCTGCTTAAAGGAAATTAATGGAGAATTAAGAAAACAAGTTCTAGGAAAGGGAGGTGAAAGGTTTTCTAATGGTGAAGTTCAAGAGTTTGTTAAATCAAATGCCATTTATGTCATCATTTTATTAATATCAGTTCCTTTCTAAGATTATTATAGTTCATGAACTTAATCCTCAATACATTTTCTAGTTTAACACAAATCTGAAAGAAATCAGTTGAAATTTAATGAATTGCATCAGAAGTTGCTGACTGAAGGTTAAATGTGATACTTATGTGAAAAGGCTTTGTAAACTCTAATGTGCATATAAAACGCTAGTGCTGTGATGATGTTGATGAAGATGATGATTGGAATGAGAACAAGTCAATACCCATATTCATTCTCTAGAAGATGAGAAGAATATTGACGTCTCTGGTGCTAATGAGCACATCATGAACCTAGCACCCCACCTCGGGAGTGTAATCCAATGTTATCAACCACTGCTGAAGCCTGGTGTGATTAATAAATCCCTTCCCAAGAGAAAGCTGGCGAAGTTGACTCAGGAGAGAGAAACACCATGCATCTTTGTCCGGCTGCCTTAAAGGGAATACAATAAATGAGAATAAGTAAAAAGATGATCACAAACATTTGTCTACTGCACATGTAACAAGTTAGGAAGAGACTGTTCATTTTTTTCATTTGTTCCTCCTTGGGAGACATTGTTATTTTTTATCTTTAACTTAGTTTGGTTACTGAGTACAGCTTGGCGAGTATAAAACATGATCTTTGTAGCAAAAGATACCTTCTCAGAGATAAAGGAGAATTATGCCTATAAAAGAAATGGCTGACTTTGTTTTCTTATAAATTTGCTTCCAAACAGAACATCTTAGCTTTAATGTCCCTAAGTTGTGTTAGGTAAGCTTTTTAACAGTAAATGAAAAAAAAAAAAAAATCAATGTAGAACAATTTGCTACTGCAAAATTAGGTTACAAAGAAGGGAGAGAAAGAGAGAGAGGGAGGGAGAGAAGGACAAAGAAGGAGAAGAAGAAAAAAGAGAAGAGAGAGAGAGAATACCTGTTCGATTCATATGAGTAAATATTCATCCACCCACCAGCTATCCAGCTATCTCTGTCAGTCTATCTAGCCATTTTTCTATCTTGTTATATTTTCAGATATTATAATAATAAATTCAAGTTAAGAAAATGGATATTAATAAAGAATATAAATGTAAATTTTCTTCATAATTTGTAAATACTTTAATGTTAATGGCATAGTAGCAGACACTGTTATTTTTTTACTACTTCTAGAAAACCCCAAAGGCAACTCTACCAGCAGTAAAATTGAACAGTTGCCTCAAATTTGTAAGTCTATAAACCTTGGCATTTTGGATGGATCATTCTTTGCCTAGTAGTGGGGTAAGGGGTGGGGACGAAGGGTTGTTCAGAGCATATATGATATCTACCAGCATCCCAGATGTCCACCCACTAGATGCCAGTAGCAGCCCTTCCCCTCTACCAAGGGCAACAATCACAAATATCTCCAGACGTTGCCAAATGCCTCCTGGGGAGCAAAGCACCCCAGTTAAGAAACACCATTTTATTCCTATGTACAGAATAATATAACCTGACATCCACAGCTGTATATGAAATCACAGGTGCTAACATTTTACTTTAAAATTAAAAACATATTAAGCACACAGAAAAATATTTTAGATACTTGTGTATACTATCCAGATTTAACAGACATCCAGATATTAATATCATTTTAAAAATCTGTAAAAAAGAAAATGTAGATAAATAAACGTCCATATAGTATTTGGGAAAATTATCCACACAGACTTGTTCCTTATCCTAGTTTTTTAAAGCCCCATCTACCAAGTCTCCCAAGCTAAAAACTTTAGCCATTTCCTGTTTCTTGTTCTTCCTCAATCTTACATCCAGTAAGTCACTGAAGTATTTATTATTCCACCTCAGAAAGATGGCTTGACTCTCAGTGCTGTCTGTTCAATATTCATCGCTTTCACCATCTCTTGCCTAAAAAGTCCTAACCTTTTTCTCTCCACCAGCCCGTCACCACCCTACCCCAATTTTACCCTGCAACAAGGGAGATAATTCCATAAAATAAATCATAGCCTAATTTCCTTGTATACTTTGCCACTAACTCCCCATCACCCAAAATAAAATCTGAGTTCCTACATTACCTTTTTCCAGTTGAGTCCCCTCTTCTCACTGCCTCATTTTCCATTCAGGGGTCAGACCTGTGAACAACACTAGACTCTCTCAAGACACTTTGCCATTAGACATATATTCTCTTAGCTTAAATTACACAAGTGTTTCTTACTACTATATTCAGCTCTTGAGTTTGAATAGAGAGAATTTGACAGCAAGGAGTACTGTGCAATCTGAAATTGTTCGGTTCCTAATTTCATATATCAAGTCGTGAGAAGTGAAATGCAAGGGACTTCTTTATGTCCTTCCTTGTTTTTCCACTAGGTGACTTCTTTTTATACCTTTATGTTGCAAATATATCACAAATACTGAAAACTTCGCAAAACAAATACTTAAGGAGTTTCAAAAGGCATACTCCGTTGTAACTATCAACCTATGCCAGGGGTGGGGAACATTTTCATGTTGCAAGGCCACATTAATTTATTAATAGCTGTAATCAAATAAGGTCACATTCAAGAAACTTCAATTAGATATACTTAAAAATGTACATTATTTTTTAAATATCTAACTACTATATGCTCAACAATTTCAGAAAATGAAAACTGTTAATTTTAAAGTTATCTTTTAATGACTTTGTTGTGTCTGCTTTTTGTTGGGAAGCATTTGAATATTTGGTTGCTGCATGGAGATCCACTGTTTTTGTTGGTCCTCTAGATGGGTATCAGTCATTTGTGACCTTAAGGATGTCTTGATTTGGGTTAGGTCTACTGCATTTTTCCATATTTTATTTGGGTCTTTCTTTGCATCGAACAATGACCTTAAAATGTCGTCTACTGAGAGCTCAATCGATTCCTTTAGGTGCCTTGGTGATATCAACTAGGTGAGGCTGAAATGCTAATTTGAGTGTGATGTCATGATTCTCAAAGTCAGAGAACCTTTCATTGTATTCTCCAATTAATAAGTCTGTAACAGCTGCACATTCTTCAGATGATACGCATATATCATCCTGCTCATCAGTGACCTTTGCTAACTGGGGAAAATATTCATCTGAAATTTCCTTTTAAAGAAGTCTTTTGAAAAAAGATAGCTTATTTCCAAATGCTTGGATTTTTTGCCATGTATCATATATGGACTTAGTTTTACCTTGCAAAGAAATATTCAAGTCATTTTGATTTGACATGATATCACACAGAAATGTTGCATTGCTATGGAAATCTTCTTTAATAGTTCACATAGCTGATTCTGTTCTTCATAAAATTTAACTATTCTCACAGAGATAAAATTTTGGCTAACACCTGTCCCTGCAATCACCAATGCATTTTAGAATGATAATGGCAAATCCATACTGAATATCTCATCTTTAGCGTGTTACCAAACTGGTGATGTCGTGTTGCATTTGCACTAATATAATTAACAATACTTATAACTTGTTGCAAAGTGTCAAAATAGTAGCTCTATCACAGGGATTTTGCTGATGCAAGATACAATGAAAAGAATTGAGAGCATCTAGATCTGTTAATACTTTTTTGTTTGTTTGTTTTTATCTATCTCTTCACGTTTTCCTGTCATGGAAGGTATACCATCTGTACATACACTGACTAAATTTACCAAATTCAGTCCAACTTCATGACATTTATCTTGAAAGTTGTTGAAAATATCTATTCCCTGTGTTCTGTCCACAAGAGTGCCCAAAGTAACTCTTCATAGTAAAGAAGATTTTCTGTTATGATCCAAATGAAGTATAAAACCTGCACCAAGTCAGTAATATCAGAAGACTCATCCAGAGCAATTGAATAATATATATTTTCCTTTTGAAGTATTGCATGAAGTTGTTCTGTTAAGTTGAAGGCTAATTCATGCTGCAGATCAGTTATGATTCTACTTGAAAGAGGCAGATGTTTGTACTTTAGAATGTTTTTGGGGTCTAAGCATCCTACAACTTTGACAATGCATTCTTTCTCAATTTCTACATCACTGAATGGCTTCCCTTTTTTCTCAACTATATAAGCTACTTTATAAGTTGCTTCAGTGGCATTATTTCCAGGTCTTATTGCTGCTTGAAAGAATTGTCTTTGCTTTTGCTTTTCATCTTTTAATTTCTACATTACAACCTTTTATGCCTCACCCTTTAATTTAAAATATTTGTGGTCCTTATGAATATTATAATGCTGATAAGCATTGACTTTTGTTAATATTAACATTGCAGTGTCACAAAGCAAGCAAATCATCTTATCTTTAGCAGAAACAAGATAATATTGCAATTCCCAATCCTCATTTTAAAAAAATCTGTTTTCTTTCTTCAGAGTTCTGTTGGTCTTCTTTGACATGATGGGCTGTTAAGCAGACAGAATTAAAAAATACTGTCGAACTGTGCAAATATTCACAAATTCCTCCTCAATCAGGAACACAGTGCACCACTATCAAAAGCTCATAGCAGACTGGTGTACTCAACCCTCCTAAACTCTCGCCAACCAGCCTCATGTGGTAGTGGCACCAGTTAGGTGGGGGAAGTTAGAACTATTAATAAATCACGAGTGTAGTGACCGTCAATTTAGCCTTTATCACTTACTAATGTTCTACTCGTGCCAATCAATCTGGGAGGATTATTTTGTTGGAATTTGTTTTAATTCTTTGGTATTTTTAATACATTTATTTAAAAAACAAAAATATACAAGAAAAAAATGTATTAATAAAAATAAAAGGATTGTTCTATAAAATTTGGATTCGGTCAAAACATTGCAGTTAAGGACCTAGAAGGCCACACGTGGCCTCGAGGACACAGGTTCCCCAGCCCTGACCTACACCAAGAAATAGAACTTTACTAGCAACCCCAGAAACTCTGCTAGATGCCCCATTTCAATCTCAAATTATTTTCTCCCCCAAAGTAACCACCATTCTTACTTGTATAGAAATTTCTTTCTTGGGCTTCCTCATAGTTTTATCACCCAAGTATGTATCCCTAAAAACTACAATTTGGTTTTAAATAGTTTTAAAATTTTTTTCAAGACTTTTAACTACAAGCTCTTTCTCTTTGCTTTTTATTGCTTCTTATATTTAACCTATTCAAAGACCTAGGACATTTTTCCACAGAATTTTAAAAAACTGAGTTTTGTTAATCACATACTCATGATAGAGTTTACCATGCTCCTCTGTCTTTATACTTCCAACAAATTGGCGGTTGGATCCAGATGCTTTATAATGTTCATATTCAGTCCCTTTGATGAAACCACAGGTGGTAGTGTGTTCATTCAGCAGGAGGCACATAAAATCTTGTTGTTGTCAAGAACGTCAAGTGTCTGAGGTTTTAGCCTGTTTGTAGGCTAACAAGTTAGTAGTCTGCCACTTGTGTTGGCAGAAGACGTGAGACTCCATGGCACAGCAATCAGCATGAGCTTCATGTTTACATGGGTTCCCATTGCCCCTGGGGGCGAGTCCCATGGAAGCGACTGGAAAGTACAAACAGATTGATAGTGTATAGCAAATGGATTTGTGTCCCAGTCGAGGAACTCTGAGCTTATGAAAGCCACTTTTTATAGAGAGAACTGCTAACAAATCTGCCCTCTGTTCAGGAAGAAGAAACTGTATTCTAATGTTGTTTGTTATTTAAACGTTCTTGAAAAAATAGTCCAGAAGAAAAACTGATAGAAGCTGTGCATAAAGGCCATGGAGAATGCTGTCAAGGTTTTTTTCTATTATTGTGATATCATTTGCAATTACTAGCCATTGGTGCTGAATACCTACAACCATTTATTCATAAGGAATTTCAGAATGGTAGTGTGCTGATATTTTAAATAAATGTGATTTTTAGGAAAGTTTTAGGTTTATAGGAAAATTGTGAAGGAAGTACGAAGAGCGGAGCCCTCACGAATGGGATTACTGCCTTTTATAAAAGAGAAGCCAGAGAGATCCCTTTTCCCTTCTGTCATATGAAGACACAGCAAAAAGATGGCTTCTGTGAACCAGGAAGCAGGCCTTCGCCAGACATTAAACTTTCTGGTGCCACGATCCTCAATTTCCCAGCCTCCAGAACTGTGAGGAACAAATTCCTGCTGTTTGTAAACCACTCAGTCAGTGGTAGTTTGCTATAGCGGTCTGAACAGACTGAGACACTGCCTTTAATCTATTATTTGGTTACCTAGTGCTATAGCTCAGAAGGGAAAAGGATGAGTGCTTGGTTATTTTTATTTACTTACAAGTTTTCAAGAAAATGAATTGGTCCTCTGTTATTGTCCAAAGATGAGCAATTAATGCCATTTGATATTATTATGAACACATAGATTTAAATATATTTCTTGGGTTTCAATAAGTTGTAATCATCATGTTCGAAATTGAGATATCCTCATCATTGGCCAGTGTCTCTTCCAATTGGTTCTTGAGCCCATTTGATATGACCTTAGTAATTTGTGATAGTTTTCTCACTACCTGGTATGATAAGATGTTTCAGGCTCATCTTGCACATTTCTTCCAAGATCCAGAATCTGAAATTTCTCCAAGAAGCCATGGTTTCTTTTAGTGTGAAAGTGTATTTCAGGACCACAATCTAGGTGCTAAATCCCTGGAAAACACTTAACAACCTTTCAGAGCTTCGACAATTGTCTGTCCCTCTGCACAAACTTCCTTTATTAATATTCTTCAGGCAAAGTTATCTGCTTCATCCCGTTGTATACACAACATGCTGTTGAAACCCTCATTATGGTCTTCGTTACTTTCCAATATTCAGAATCTTTATGATAGTTCCTTTGTTGCACCTTAAAGATGTTAATGCCTTACTCCTTTCCACGTCTGCCTTCCACAGTGCTTGTGAACTATTAAGGGCCCAGGTCATGTTTTATACATCTTCATGTCCCCAGAACAAAGAATGGCTTCTAATACACTATATATACCATTTGTTGAATGAATGAAACCAAAATAGGCAAAAAGGTAACAATTTAAGAAGACATTTTAAAATCAATATATTTTGTACCTTGTGCGCAATTTTTATGCTGTCTTAGAAGATACAGTAATGATTGCTGTGAAATTCCAGTAAAGGGTAAAAATGGGGGGAAGTGTTTGATGGTGTAGTTGTTTACTTGAGGCTGCTGAAAACACACACACAGACACACACACGAGTGCATCTCTCAGAAATCATGTCAAAAGAAAAATGCAATTTTTTCTCAGAAATAGATGAGGCAATGTGTGACAGAATATGAGATAACTTCATAACAAGATAAATAGATGTTTAGCGCATGAAATTTTAAAATAAATGGTTTACGCTTAAAAAACCAAAGGTACAGAAGTTAGCTTGCAAATCACTATAAATCTTTCTTGGCTGAATACTTTTTTTCTTAGTGCCAATCTTGTCATTAGACTAAAATTGGAAATGATGAAGAAAGTAACCACCATGAGAGTGCGGACCATGTCTTTCACTCACCACTGTATCTCCAGCACCTTGAACAATGCTTCTCACATAGCAGGTAGACAATCAGTATTTGTGGAATAAATATTTAGATCGATGGATAGATGGTTGAATGAATGAGATTGAAACTACAGAGATTTCAAGAACTTTTTTAAAAGAAGGAAAGTCAAGTGCATATTTATTAAATACTTTAATATTAGGATTACTTGGTCACATTTGCATTGTGAATTGATATGCAGAATCTCATTTGATTCTGTCTGAAAGGGTCCCTAGTTACTTGGCACCTAAGAGAGTGCTGCTTTTAAGACTCCTGGGCTTTTTTTTTTTTTTTTTTAATATATATTCTTAGCAGATTTTGAATTTAGAAATATCTAAAGCATGCTGCAGTTACTTTTAATAGATACTCTTGCGTAGCTAATATCTTTGTCATAAAGAAACCTTGGAAAGAGAATATTATTCTTTTTTTTTAAGAGAATATTATTCTTAAATCACAATTTTAGTGTTGCAATGTATGTAAGCAAGGAAGTAATTGTTACCACTTTTTGAAAGAAGATACTTCAAAATCATGGGGATTTTGAGCTTGGGAATAAGACAGATCTTAATTGTCATTGTTGTTTTAATATTGCCTCCTTAAGTTTTTGTCTATGTGATTTTGAGCAAGTTATTTCACTTTAGTTTTTTCATCTATGAAACAGAGGTAATACTTGGAGTGATGTGACGAGTCGATGATATAAGAGGTAAAATGCCTCATACACAGAAAATACTAAATAATTATAAGTTAATGTAATTATTAGGAACAGTAAATAGGTACTTAGAAACTTGTGACTTGCACAGGGATACTTAAATGTGAAAAATATTTTAATTTCTATTCTCTAAGTTCCTGGCCTCAATTTATGTTAGAGTTCTTGTTCTGATTATACCCACGGACGTTCATAGAATGTCTATCGTATATGTTTGAATAGAGTATTAAGAGCATCATAAGTAACATCAGACCTTGTTATCACTGAAGGAGATGACTAAAACAAATATTTGTTTTTTACAAATTAATTAAGCCTTTTGTTTTGTTTTTATGGCCAAATATTTAGACAGATATTAAAGTGTATCTTGGCAGTCTTGTCAAATACAAGCCTGA
>RJWJ010037241.1:0-15661 GCA_004363605.1 Indri indri | reverse complement strand
TTCAGACTACTTGGAGTTACAATTGTACAACTTCATATAAAATAAAAGAACCTTGCAATTGTACTCCTATTCTTTATAATTTTCATATGAATTATCTCTACGTATATTATAAACCCCCAAATAAAACTTAGAAATTTCCTTTAAGTAGTCATTTAAATTCTATAAAAATAATGTAGAGAAAAAATCTTGTAAAATCTTATATAAAAAATAATTGAGAGAAAAACTAAGCTCTTATTTACACACATATTTATCATTGCCATATGCTTCATTTTTTTTCCTGAAAATCCAAGTTCCTATCTAGAATTACTTCCCTCAGTTGAAAAAATTTCTTTTACATTTCTTTTAGTACAGGTTGGTTTAGAAAAAAGCCTCTTCATTTTTCTTTATCTTAAAATGTCTTTTTTTAATCTATATTCTTGACATATACTTTCAAGATATAGAATTCAGAGTTGACAGATCTGGATTTTCTTCTCTCAGCACTTTAAAGATCATGTTCTACTAGCTTCTGGATTCCACTGTTTCTGATGAGAAGTCGGTATCATTCATATCACGTTAAGGTGCCATTTTTTCTCTGATTGCTTTCAAAATTTTTTCTTATTCTTTGATCCTCAGCAGTTTTACTACGCCATATTTAGGTGTGATTTCCTTTGTATTTATGCTGTGTGGAGCTCATTGTACTTCTTAAATCTATAAAATTATGTCTTTCATGTACTTATGGATTTTTTTAGCCATCGTTTTTTCAAATATCTTTTCTGCATGATCTCTTTCTTACCTCCTTTTGGAGTTATTATATTTTAATTAATTTAAAATTATCACATTTTTAAAATACATTTTTGCAGATCACTTAGTATTGCCCAATATGATTCTGTCTTCATTGTTTTGTATTTTTTTCTTGCTCATCTTCACATTAGATATTTATATTAATCAATTTTAAATTTCCTCAGATATTTTTCCCCTCATCTCTAGTCTTTTTTTTTAGTTCATTCAATGAAATATTCCTTATTTCAGACATTGCATTTTTCAGTTTTAAGATATCCATTTGGTTCTTGTTTACAGTATTTATTTTTCTGTGGATATTTTTCCACCCATTCATTTATTACAAGCACATATTTCTTTAATACTGTAATACAGTTGTAACATCTGCTTTAAAATAACTCATAGGCTAATTCCAGTATCTAGGTCACCTCAAGGTGGTTTTCTATTGATTGTTTTTTCTCTTGACTATGGTTCAAATAAACCAGTTTCTTAACATGCCTAAATTTTTTATTGCATACTTGACTTTGTTAATAATAATGCATTGTAGAGAATCTGAATTCAGTTATTCCCCTTTGAAAGTAGTGATTTTTAGTCTAGTAGCCAGCCAAATTCCTGGTTGATCACTCACCTTTGCCATCTTGCTTTATGCTTTAGGTAAGGGCTTCGTTTCAGGTTTGCCTTTTATCTTAGGTATGTCCTTAGCCCTGGGATGCAGTGTTTACTCTTAAGACAAGACCTGTTGGGTTTCCATAAAGCCAAAAGGTCTTTAACATGACACTCTGACTCAACAGGATTCCAACTTCAAACTCTCTCTCTCATGCAGAGGGCTTCAGCTGAACTCTCTCTTTAGCTTCCCAGCTATTGCTTATTGCTGAGCTATTTGGAGCCACACACATTCATTCAGACTTGGTGGGTCAAGAAAATATTTGAGGTGAGTTTAGATAAAAAATTGGGGGAGTTGTCTCTCTGTAGATACATTTTTTCCAGAATCTTCACCCCCAATTTTCAGTTGCTTTGACAGCTTTAAACTCAGTTCTCTCACATCTCAAGGCAATAATATTGCAGCTTTCAGCTTGGTTTATAGTTGTCTTACACTAACCCTACTGCAGAATAAGTAGTACCTCAGGTTAGAAATAATATAAACGTAGGTATCATCCACTGTGCTCCTCCTCTTTCAAGGGTTGAATCTCCTCCAGTTCTGCTGGCTTTTGGTAACTCTCCAGTATGATCAAGTAATTGTGTGTCATGGTGTGAGCATGCATGCATATGTGTGTGTGTGCATGTGTGTAGATATACATATATATGCATGTATATGTATAGTTATGTGTAATTTCATAATTGTTATAAACTATTCCACTATTTCTGAAACTGGAATTGGAAGATCTTTCTTGAAGTTTCTCTCTATCTACTGCTTTAAAATACCTGTATGCTATTTTCAATATCCAGGCCACCTCAAAGTAATTTTCTATTGATTATTTTTTCCTTGACTATGGTTCAAATACATCAGTTTCTTAATATGTTTAAGTTTTTATTGCATACTTGGCTTTGTTAATAATACATTGTAGAGACTCTGAATTCAGTTATTCCCCTCTGAAAAGTAGGGATTTTTATTCTATCACTAACTTTTTCTTCATCTCTTCAGAAAGCACCTCATCCTCATATCATAACTAATGACCTGCAGCCCTCTTTCACTCGACTTTGAAAATGGACCTTTTTGTATCAATGAAGAGAAATGGATTAAAATAATAAATTCAGCAAACATGAACCATAAGTCTGATTGAATATGACTTTGTATCTCATTGTTTTCAAAGACTGAGCATAACAGTACAGTAGACATACTTCTAAAGTACAGATAATTGTATCCTCCCTAACTTCAAGGAATACACAGGGGTTTTGGATATATTAATCAAATATTAATATCAATGCAAATATTAAAACAATCTCCTCTCTGTATTTTTTTCATATTTCTCTCCCATCTGTGAATTAATTTAGTCAACAAAGTTTTACTGAACGCATATATTTTTAGGCACTGGGGATGAAGCAATTTTTTAAAAAATCCTATTAGAGGTCATAATATAGCAGAACAGAAAGATCATTTTTTTCTAGTTGTATTTTGCCTTATAACATCCATTTCATTTTTGTCTTGTCTAATGAAGTGTTTCAGAATGGTTTTGGGGCCAGCTGGAGTAATTTACAAATAGTCTATTTAATTCTGGTAGAACACAAGTGCATGATTCAGCCCAATTAAGTACTCTTAACACAAGACACTTAAGAAATAAGTTAAAGGGAAAAAGAAAAAACACCTTATTGGGGACATTAGAATAAAGGAACAGTTGAAAGTAATGTTAATTATCCCCTAATTTCCCACTCTTGTATCAAATGTAGAATGAGCTCATGGTATGGGCATTCTGCTCTTGGGATTTATGTATCTTACAGCAGATGCGATACTTGTTGAGAGCTCCTTCTGAATTTTGCATGGTTTGGCCACGTGCAGAGTTTGGTCTTCAGGGAAGCTTTTGAGCAGGATGGAATTAATGATAATACACAAACTCTAGTGTGTAACTGTGGCTTCACTGTTGTATATGTCCCTTGGCAGCCCCTGCATACAAACACACATAAAGGTCTTATTTTTTAAAACAGAGTTAGCTTATTCCTCCCCTCTAAGATACCTGAAAAATAAGAACTTATCTTCTTACTGGCTTATGTCCTCTACAATGAAGACCTAATTTCACTGGACATTAAATAAGTTTAATAAATCAAATTATTTTTTCTGGATAAGTCTGGTTAGCTGGTAGAAATTTACTCTCAAAGCAATCAACATGCCACTTTGACTTTGCCTTGTATTCCAATGGAAAAATCCATGTTCGATATTTTGCCATTATTATTATAAGTCGCCCCTGTTTTACTTTTGCATCTCAAAACTTGAGGTCAAAAAAATCAAGAAGGACTTTAAATTTTTACTTGATGTTTCCTTAATTACTATGTCATTGTTTATCAGATCTTAATGAAGCTATGAACTGCTTATAGAAATTTTGGCCTTTTGGGGGGGTTCGCCCCAAAGCCTAATCAAATTTTAACATCTAATAAACGCTTACTAAGTATTTGCTGTTTAATTAATCTCAAAACAAAATACCACAATAAAATTTTATGGCTAACAAAAGATAAATATTCACCATTTTTCTCTCTCTCTCTTTCTAAAAGGCCGTAGCACCTTGCAGAGAGTATTTGTGAAAGTGAGGTGCCCAGTTCGTGATGGAGCTAATCTTAGGCCTTACTCTTTGAGATGAATTTGAGATAGAATGTTTTTGGTTTCGACACAAGGATAAACCAATGAATTGAGGCAGGAGGGGAAAGATCAGTTATATCTCAGTGTGAGTCTTAACATGACATGTTGAGGAAGAAATAAGGCATTTAAGTAGAAATAGGGCCACTGCACTTTGAAAGGGGCTCAGATTCCCTGTCCTGACTGGATCTTTGAAAACAAGACTCTCTTTATTTACTAAGTGTCACTTTAGAAATGAAAACAAACAAAGCTTACCCATCCTTTCTGATTCTAGTTCCTCAGTCAGGAGTGGGCCTTCCTTGGCCTCTGCCTCAAGACGAGGATTTCACTGGTCCACTTCCATATCAGAAGTCAACAGTCCTCTAAACAGCATTTCACTTAATCTAGTTCATTAAGCATTCAAGGCAATCAGAAGGTTAAATTACACAGAACAAACACCAGTGACTGGTGTACATGTAATAGGAGGAGGAGGTGTCCCTAGAGGACAGAGAGTGGCAGGACTGGTAATTTTGTGAATTGTATCATTAATAAAATATATTTTATTCTATTTGATGCTGACTTTAGGAAGGTTCCTGTGTGATGATTACATTTTTAAGCAGGCAATTTTTTTTATGGCTTTACCCAAGGCTAAAAGGAAATCTAATACAAAATTCAAAAAGATTTAGCTGAAATAGCCATTAAATTTTTAGTTGTGTCCTTTCAGGAGTTTTTAAGAGCTATAAATTCAAAGCTACCCAAGACAGGGGAAAAAAAAAAAAAGGTAATTTTAACTATTGCATAACTCATAATGGGAACCCTACCTTTAAAAAATATGATGGTTCTATATTTTTAATTCAAAAACATTTTAGAAATTTTTGTTTTCCTGATTAGTAATATTTAAAGAAAGTTTGTGTTTAGAGACAACCATCTTATTACTAACAATTGGAATTTTTTCAAGTTAATTAAAAGACAAGTTGATATCATCTTTTTATATCTAACAGACCTAGCGGAGTGCTTTGCCATAAATTAATTAATGATGAAGTTCTTAATCTGCATAATTATAGCTTTGTTGATACCAGTACCTGCTATTTTTTAAAGTGGCAGAAAACCGTCTACTAAACAACATTTGGAAGAGGAGGAACTTGGCATTGTTCTGAGAAACTATTGCCTCTAACTCCAAGCATGCAATGGATTCTCAGGATGAATTGAAAGGAACAGGATGGAAATTGGACAGCTTCCCTGCTTTTCTAGAATTCAACCTCTAAAATGCAAAATTACTATTTTAATTTCAATCAATTATCAAACCGTCACACATTTGTCTTTGTATTTCTTAATCCAGCATTAAATGAGCTCCTTCTGTGTGCAAGATCCTTCTCTGGGACACTGACATACATTCAAAGATAAGTGCAGTAGGGCGTCTCTCTCAGAGAGTTGGTCATCCACACGGGAGATAAATTGCACTTGTTAAAAAATATCTATATCATTACAAGGAATGGAATGTGGCACAGACAGGTGGTGAATTCAGGAGTTGTTCCTGGTAGAAAGACAGAGCTATGTTAAATGTCAGTGTTGTGGCTAAGAGTGGGAGCTCTGGCGTCGAAATGCCTGGGTTCAAATACTCACTCTACCAACATGTTGTTTGACTTTGGGAATAGTATTTATCCTCTCGGTTTCCCCACAACCATCCCACTACCCCATTCCCTAGCACCAAGTGATCACTGATTTGATTTCTATTACTATGGATTAGATTTGACTTTTCTAGAACATTCATTCTATATGTGGGAACAAAACAAGCAAAAAATCTCTCCACGAATGAAACTCAGTGAGGGGAGACAGAAAATACCTAGAGAGATTAGATAGAGCTCTAAGGTGGGAACAGTACCTCCAAGGGTCCTGAGTGTGTCTAAAATGTTGAAAAAACAGAAAGAAGCCAAGTGAGATCAGAGCAGAATTAGTGATTAGAGGAAAGTAGTAGGAGACAAGATTTGAGATGGTCTCAAGGCCACATGTGGCCCTCCAGATCCCCAAGTATGGCCCCTTGACCAAATCCAAACTTCACAGAAAAAAAATCCCTTTATTAAAAGGATTTGTTCTGTAAAATTTGTGTTCAGTCAAAAGGCTACACTCAAGGATCCAGAAGGTCACATGTTTCCCACCCCTTTGATTTTGCTTTGAATTTGAGGGAAGCCACTAGAGAGTTTGGAGCAGAGAAGTGACGGGATCAGACTAATGTTATAATGGAACCACTCTGGTTGCACATTGAGAATCAATTCATGGTTTGCAGAGATAGAAAAAGTGATACAAATTATGAGAAAATGGCTCCCTGGGCACAGAGCTTATGGTGAAGATTGTGATAATGGAGGATTCTGAATACATTTTGTAGCGGAGGCAACAGACTTCGTGCTAAAAGATTTCCTGACAGATGTTCCTAAGCCACAGGATGCATGCAATTGTCACTAACCAAGATGGAGAAGACCATGAGTGGAGCATGTTGAGGGGGGAAGATCATACTTTTGGTTTGGGGCAAGTTAAATTTGAAATGTCTATTTCCGAACAGAGATGCTGCATACAGTGGAGTTGGGGAGTGTGGAATTTGTAGGAGAGGACCAGTCTTGACACAAATTCAGGAGACATCAGCAGATGGATGCTATTTAAGCCAGGTTACTAGACAACATCGTTAAATGGTAACGGTAAATACAAAAGATTACAGTTCCAAAACCTGAGTCCTAGACTGGCTATCTAGAAGGCGAGGAGATGAGGAAGGACCGGGTGAGGAAACCGACAAGACAGAAAAGAGAGTGATGCTTTGGAAGTCAAGGAAAGGAAATATTTCAAAGAGGAAGAAGTGATTAATTACGTTAAGTATTATATCAAGTAAGATAGCTAAGAATTGATCTTTAGATCTAGCAACATGGAGGATTTCTGCGAATTTGGTAAGAGCAATTTCAGTTAAGTGTTATAGGAAAAGGAGAAGATCCAAGGGAAAACAGAAGGAACCTCACCGAAGGCAGAGTATAAGCCTCTTCAAGACATTTTCTTATAAACGGGAACAGAGAATTCATAGCTGAAAGCGATGTTGAGTTAAGAGAATGAGAGCACGTGTATATACATGTGGGAATTATGCATTAAAAAGAAAATTATTAATGACTTGTGGTGCGGTAAATTGCTTTGGTGATGTCTTGGGGGAGACGTGGTGAATTCTAATCCTAGGAGCACAGTGGGTAGTAAATGAGGTGGAAGGACAGTGTGGAAGTTTTATTCTGATTATTTCTATTTTCGCAAAGAATTAGAAAATAAGCTATAAACTGAGAGAGCTTAAGAAAGCAGAAAATTTTTGAAACCTTTTCTAGGAGGGTGCTACTTTTACCTAATCCTTTAGCAATCATAATGAGCTGTCTAGCATGTAAGGGCCATCTGCCAAGCAAGCTCGTTATCTGGTGAACTCAAGTTGACATTTTTTCTGTTGCTCAGATGGCTCAAAGGCTCAGTTGCCACTGTGCTGCGTGTTTAGATCGTATCTTCATATCCCTGGCACCTATCTCGATGTCTAATACACAATGGACATTTTAATCAATGTTTACTAAATTAATAAATATTTTAGGACCATATTTTGTTTATATATACAAATTTTTATGATTTTAAAGACATACATGTGTTAGGTATGTGTATCATGTTAGTCCCCAAACCCTTCCCGGCCCTGATTATCCAACTATAGCTGAAATAATCAGTCTTTCTCCTGAAATTGAAAAAGAAGTATGTTGCCTTTTGGAGACTATTTTAACAGTCCACGCCCTGTGAATATTCAGATTTAGAAATGGTCTTCTCAGTGATTTGTCCCCAAGGGCAGAGATTCCAACTGCTTCCAGGGTGCTATCAGTATGAAGGATTCTGACATGGAAGAAAGACCACATTGTTTGAAGACAGAGAGACTGTAATTGTCTTATTTGCATAGTTACTTTACCACTCACAAGGCCTATGTCTATAGACTGGGATTACATATTAAATGAGATATTATGGTCCAGATTAAAGTGAGTACATAGTGGATATTCAGTAAATCGTAGCTAAGTGACCTAGTGCTTGGACATGATATTTCTATTCTTAAGACAAATTGTCATTGAAAGTTGTGTAATTGGAGACCACAATTTACCTCGAACTACATTTTTATCAAGGAAAGATCACATGAGTGGAACCCCATTGTTATAGAAATGTAGGACTCATGGGCATCCAAGGACCGAGGGGAAAAGACTGTGATAGAACTTTTCTACATAGTCTGAAGGAGGACAACCACATTCAGTGGATGAGTTTCAGACACAGAGGCAAACGAAAGAACAGTTATTGAGGAAACGGATCTTCACCATGGGAAATCCACAGAGGCTTCCGCAAGTGTTTGGAACAGAAAGAACATCACATCAGTGAATGAGATAGCTGTAGACTAGTTGGACCAGTGTGTTATTGATTGACAAGAATATAAGAAGCAAGCAGCAGAAGCAGCCCTCTAGCGCCATTATCACATTCTCCATTCCCTTGCCACCATGGACTTGGTCAGAGTAAGCCTTCGTTGTTTCATAGACAAGTCTGCCAAAGTGTCCGGTGGAAATTCAAGTCAGTTTTAGTTTGAAAATTTAAAAATAATGTAAACCTATTTGATATTATGTAGTGAATTAGGTTATAACGTTTACATTTCTGTTGGTAATATTATAACCATTATCAGGAGACGCTTTCACAGAAGAATGCCAACAGAAAAACAGAATGGCTCGTTGTTTCTCTCTTGCCTGATTCCCCTGAGTGCCAAATATTTCTCTGAGGTTCTTTTATATCAGACAGCCAACTAGAACTTTGGTTCTAGACAACTTAGGTTCAGCTTCTAAACCCAGGTTCCCACCAATTCTCAGTTAACATTTCTACCCGCTCATTTTCCAGCATACACCATGGACTGCAAAAAAAAAAAAAAAAAAACAGCCAGGTACTTTCACTCTCTCCTTGGAGAAAATGCCAGCATGTTTTGCCTTCCTAAAAAAGTCATAAGATTTTAGTAGGTATTAATATGTACTATGTTATGCTCGATTTTGGTTCTCTGTAACACTCAACACAGGAAGTAGATTTCTGATTGATGGATTAGTTAGTTGTGAAAACACTTTTTGTAGTGGGTAGTGAACCCAAAAATGAAGGAAGTTCTCTGTTACAGATGCAATTTCCAATATCCCTGCAGTACTAATCATGACTCTCCTGTCGCTGTACTTATTTGACATATCTATTTCTCATCAGTCTTCACCAAGCGCTACTGTTGATATTTCATTGTTCTTTATATTGGCACATTGACTTTCTTTTGCCCCCCACTCATAAACTCTGGAGACACTATTTGTGTTGCTTTTTGATGGAAAATGCCAAGTCTGTGAAAATTTAAAGTTTATAAAAAGACAAAAAAAAAAAAAAAGCAGTTGGTATATAAAAATTTTGCTTAACATCTCCTTTCCCCCACCACTACCACCACCTCTTTTGAGCCTTTTCCTCTTGCTATTGTTATTCTGTTCTCTGACAGCAACTATATCTAGTACCTTGGGCTATCTCCTAAAAGCAAAGAAAATGTTATTTAATAATTGTGCCAAAGGCTAAGCATCATTTAATTACACTTTTTGAAGAACATTAAAGGCATTGAAAATATTTAACCGCCAGGTGAACTCAGTAAAGTAGCAAGATTAGGCAGTACAGTGGTCCCATTCAATGAGCAGCAGCCTGGATTTAAAGAATATAAGTGAATGGAAGAGAAAATGTGATTAAAATGTCAGTCCTGCCAATGGTCAATTACTTTTCCTGAAAATATACTAATAGACTTCCTCAAGCAGTTTATTGTGTCTCTTATCTCCACAATCACCTTTCCTTTTAGGCTAGTAAGGCCTGTAATACGGTTTCCCAAATAGTTTCTCATTATGGAAGCAGAAGTAAGCCTTCAAAAATTCAGTAATTATTCTTTGACAACCAAGAACTTAAACTTGCCACTCTGGTTTATCTTCCTAATAGGAAACTTCAGCCCTAAGAGTCACAGCTATGCAATTCTCTGCCTCAGACTCTTAACAGACTAAAAATATTGGTGTGGCTGATTGGTTAAATGGAGTAGAAATAAGTCAAAAGTGTTGGTGTCATAGTTGGGTAAGGTAGAAACTGATATATAGATCAAGTTCAAGCTCCCAAGAGCAGGTGCTCAGCCATTCACCATGTCCTTTACTCTGAAGAAGCTCCTCTGACAACAGGCTCCCTGGCATCACACACCACCTTCATCTGCTCTGGTCCAATTCACTGTCTACAAGTTAGTATTTTTAAGGCTTCGATTTTGTTATCTATTCAGTTCAACCATCAAAAGCATACACACTTAGTACCCACTCTGAGCCAGTTATCATGTTACGGAAAAGGGACAGAAAATGAAATCATGTATGGTGCTTTTTCTAAAAGGACCGCACAGTCTTCCTGGGGCACATTCATATAAACAGACAAAAGGCTGCACCAAGTGGAAGGGAGCATAGGAGAAAAGATATTCAAACTCTACCTGGGGAGACCAGCAAAAGCATCACAGAGGCATAGCACCTGAGATTTGACATGAAAAATGAATGGTAGGGAGGACATCCCATTAGAGAGAACAGCAGGGACAAGAGCACAGTGGCATAAAAAAAAAAAAAAAAAAAAAAAAAAAAAAGATAGCATGTCCAAGGAAATGCATTTGTTGCAATGGCAGCCATGCAGGGTGCACAGGGGAAGGGGAGAGTTTACAATAATTGAAGCCAAAAAATGTGGGCTGGGCACAGTCCGTGATATCAGTGATGGGAAGCCTGGAGAAGAATTTCGTGAAGAAAATGGTGTGATCGTTTATCCTTATGGGCAAGTGAGCTAAGCCTAGAGTCAAGGAAACTAATTAGAAGGCCATCAGTATTTCCAAAAAGAGGTAGTACAGGCCTTTGTTGCAGCGACAGCAATGGCGATGGAGAAAAAGAATGAGAGCAAAGAGATATTTAGAAGTTAAAATTCAGAGTTGAAGATAAAAAAAGGAGACTAGAGGAGCTAGCTCCCTGTTTTCTGACTCAGATTTACAGATGGTTTATAAAGCCTTTAATAAAATTGAGAACATAGGAGGAAGAGCAAGCTTGAATCAAAAAGATATTGTTCAGATTTGAGCATGTTTATTTTGAGTTATTTGTGGAATCTCTCAGGTATCGATGACCCACAAGCACTTAAATACATACACCTGTAATTCAGGAACGCTTTCTGGACTGGAACCTTGGCCGTATAAGTCAACAGCACACAGGTGCTCATAGACGCTGTGTCTTTATATGAGAACGCATCCAAGATCCTTATCAACCCCATTCAACCTACAATTCTAGCGCCATCTGTGATTATTTTTCTAATAATTTTTTTCCTGCAGAGACCATATCCTTTTCACTATTTCAGCACAACGTCATGCATTGTTATCCCCAGGCCTTTGTTCATACTACTGTCACCTCCTAAAAAGTCCTCTTCCTCCATTTTGACTCTAAACATGCTATTTTTTCTTTAAAATAAATCTATGTCCCTCTTAGTTTGGGAACCCTTTCATGGCTGGTTCCATCACACTAATACTCAGAGCTCATAGTGTATGTTTCCATTTACATAAAATTCTAGAAAAAGAAAACCAATCTAGAGAGACAGAAAGCAAATCAGGTGTTGTTTAAGATCGGGGGGAGGGAGGAGGAGTAGGAGGAGGAAGAAAAGGTTTATGAAGAGGCACAAGAAAATTTTAGAAGGTGATAGATATGCTCCTTATCTTGATTGCAATGTGTATACATAGGTCAAAACTCATCACATTGTACACTTTAAATACAGGCAATTTATCAAATGTCAATTATACCTCTACACAACTATAACAAATGTATTAAAGGCTAAATGTCCACCTCAAACAAAAAACACAGTGTCTATTTATATACATTCTTGAGAAAGTTACCAGCAGAACTTTTCCCGTGCTTACCAAATCACCCATTTTGCTTCCTCTTCATATTTTCTCTTATTGAGCCTTCCAAGATTCCCAAATTCATGTTCCATATTGTGTTGGGTCAGTGGAGGAGGAAAGCCAATAATCTATCTAGAGACCAGGCAGAACATGAATCTGTCTCTCCAGCCTCATGCCCTGTTCACCAGGGCCCAGTAGGGCACTGTTTGGGTGAGGACCCAAGAATTTTGCTATGTCAATAAAGCAAAAAGCATTTTTACCAGTATTAATCATGTAATTTCACTGACAAACTCATTTTATTTGGGATCAGATTTTTACTGCTATGTATTGAAAGTCATGTATGACCACAGGGCTTGTATGAGACACTTTTTGGTACCCCCTTTACAAAATGAATCCCGAACCTTTCCCTACCAACTGCAAGTTCATTTCCCGATATGTGCGTGTTTCCAAGTGCATCAAAAGATTATAGAGATGTGCCATACAGACTACAATAAGAGTCACAACAGTAAGCTACAAAGACAATTTGGGCTGTCTAAGAAATAAGCAATATCAGTTGAATTCAGTTAAAGGTGGAATGTGCTATATACCCAAGAATAAGGAAACTCAGTTGTCTGTGGAGGAGAAAGGAGTTTACCAAATGGGAGTGAGCACTGGCCCCTTGCCTTCACCGTGTACTGACAGCATCACTTGCAGTCTCAGCTATGAGTCAGTCCTGACCATGAGTAGTGGTAGATCAGGAGATACTATCCCACCCGCAAGCAGCAGTGAGTGAAATTTAGTCTTTCTGCATTAAAGTTGGTGTTAACTTTGAGCACTTGTGTAGTCACTGAGTTGTTGAGTCCTAAGATTTGACTTTGTACGACCCGATTATATTTCAATTCACTTCAGTGACTCTTCATTAAGCCCTACTCTACACCTTACTTTAAACTACTGCAAGGATAAATATTGACAAAAATTTTACCAGTTCATGATAACAGAAATCTAGGAGACACATAGAACATGACCTTGATGAACTCATAACTAAAATGGGAAACAAATCACCAGCGATCTTACTAATGCTGGTCACATATCTAGCTATGGTTTTCTTCCAGGCATCTCCTCTTGGGGCCAATGTCTGCTACCACACCAGAGACCTTCTTGGACTCCCTTGGTTACCGATCCACAGTGTATGTGTTTTCCAAAAGTTTGGAGACTATGGTATGGATGATTGGTGACGCCTCTTGGGGCCATTCCTTCAGTGAATTGTTAGCCCTGCCTAGTCCTGCTTTCTGTATCTTACCTGTCAGCTTGCTATAAATGTTCAATACATTTTTATACCCAATCATCTACACGTTATGAAACTCTAGTCAATATTAGCCCTGAAAATCATTATGGCTCACTTTGATAGTCAAATATTATCTTTGACTTACTACAATTTCAGGGAGGGCATCCAAAGTAAGTATAAATATCAACGCTCAAGGGGCTGCATGCCAGGCAGAGGTTAAAAAAAAAGACTGTGATTTTACTCAAATGTTAAAATAGGAAGAAATGATGTGGTCACTCCAGGAAGAGAATAACCAAGAAAAATTCATTTTTCTAGAATTGTAGAATACGGATTTGCTGGTTGATACAGGGAAAGAAAGGAAATTGTAGTTAGGGAGATGTTAAAAATGCTTAAGAACAGTGTTAGTCTATGGGAGCTGGCCCTCAAGAAAGAAGAGGGGTTATATTCAGGTGCCTCGGAGAAAATGTTAGCAAAGATGAGGGATGCAATTTTATGCGATGCTAGAGTGGGCGGCGAGGAGGAGAGAAAGCCCTCTGATATATTTTGAGATGTGGAAGAAAGTAGAGAAACTCAAGTCAGAAGTTTTTCATTGTGCCAGTATAATAGGTGTGTTTAGGACCTCCAGATGACACGTGTAAGAATGGGGACATGAGGAAGTTAATAATGTGGAATAACGTGGCATAGTTGCTATGGGGAAGGCTTTCTTGCATCCCCCATAGATATACAAATAGATGAATCAAAGGACTGCCGAGCAGCAGGGAAGATCTAAGCATGTTTATTTAGCATGAAATTGCGGTGGACCCAATTATCTTAGTTTTCTGACTCTCTTTGCCCATTGCTAACGGTCCAGCAGGAATAGTAGGGGCATTGCTTGATGGGGTTATCCAGGGTTAGGGATCTAAAAAGTAGACTTGGCAGAAGGTTGGGAGTGTCAGTGGAGGATTGTGAGATGTTAATGAGATGTCACTGAATTATCTGGCCAGGGTTCCAGGCTTTGCAGTAAGGCAAGTGGATTCAGACAGAGTTGGTGGAGTATAAAAACTGGGAGAATCTCAGGGAATCAGAGGTTCACTGAAGACAGTGAAAGGTATGTCAGCAAGCATAAGGTATTAGGATAAGGACCTGATAAAAAGGTGATTAACATAAAATAAAAAGCATCGCAGATCCCAAACTGAATGATAATGAGGTCTCTTGGCCATCCTTGCTACAACACAGCTGAAGTAGAAGGTACAGAAAGGTCACAGCAATGGCAGAAACAGAATAGAAAGAAAATTTGTAAGCAAGGTACTGTATTCATTGAGGAAGATGGAGAAATGCCCCGGATACAGATAAGTAAATGTGGCAAATGTGGTTACCTAAAGCATGCTAAAGTGAATGCCATAAACTGCAAAGGTAAACAGGGTATTGAGTGAAACCATAGTGTAGAAGCAGCCATGGCATGAGAGAGGTTAATTAAAATTCTGACTTCATCAACTGGCCTCAAGAGTTGTAAAGGAAAGATAGTAGAGAAGGCTTTATTGGTAAGGAATTCAGGAAAAGGAATGCCATTGGGCAAAGCCAGTGTTCAAGTAAAGCCAGAAGATGGAAGGAGTGTCAATGGAATAGTTTCAAATCATAAGGAAATTTCCTTGCTTAAAGTACTGCAAAGTTTCCATACAGGATAACGGAAAGAGTTCGCAGAAGAAATGGAAAACACAGACAGCTGCTAAGGCAGAGAGTCTAGCGCTAAAAGAGTAAGAGTGAAGAAGTCAGGAAAGAAAGGCTTTGCTCCTAAAACAATAAGTATTGACAAACTGCACAAAGGAAGTAAGCAAAAAGTACCCTGGAAAATGTGCACTAAAGACGTTTAAGCGTTAGATAGCCTAGCTCTACTCAACTCTTCTTTGCTGGATTCCTACACTTTGGCGTTACTACTTACTGATAATAAGATTTTACTATTGAAAAATCAAAGGAATCATTAAGAGTTGGTGGAGGGAGGGAAAAAAAGTTAAAAGTAGAGTGAGAAAGAAATTTAGAATTCAATCAATTCTTACAATAAGGATACAGAATCTAATAAAGTTAAATAAATTGTCCAATCTTCCTCAGTTTGGGAATAGAATTCATGTTTTTTAACCACACTGCCCCTAATAACTGTCAAGCAAAAGACTCATATTTTAGCCACATCTCTGCTATTCTTAATCACTGTTTGCTTCTTTTCTTTTATTAATATTTTTTGTATAAGTCACACAAAAAGGCAAAAAAATTGAATCTCCCTGTGTCTCTTGATGGTAGGATAAACCCAATCTGGGATTACGTGCTAGCAATACTGAATTTAGGATTCTCACATTTGCACTGGCAATTTTGATTAAACTCTTATTTTATTAAAATTGCAAATGGCTATGGGGTTTTCTTTCTACCCTGCTCTTTT
>RJWJ010037240.1:0-15633 GCA_004363605.1 Indri indri | reverse complement strand
AAAAAAAAAATTAGCCGGGCATGGTGGCGCATGCCTGTAGTCCCAGCTACTCGGGAGGCTGAGACAGTAGGATTGCTCGAGCCCAGGAGTTTGAGGTTGCTGTGAGCTAGGCTGATGCCACGGCACTCGCCCCAGGCAAGAGAGTGAGACTCTGTCTCAAAAAAAAAAAAAAAGAGTGAGAGCAAAGGGAGTTGAGAGCATGAGCAAAGAGCCTTCTCTTCAGGAATTGCTCCCCTAGAAACACTCACAGAAGTGGGCCAATATACATGTCTATTATACCAGTGTTTGTAGCAAAGATATTTACATAGGTTTGCATTTCCTGAGCACTTACCGCGTGTCATGCATCATGCTTGCTCTCCCTGCATGAACCTCTCTATCCTCAGAACCACCAGAGGCAGTTTCTCTGGTCGTCTCCATTTCACAGATGGGATCAAGGCTGGCTGGTCCTTTGCTCACCTCCCTGGGCCTCCCAAATACTTCTGCCTCCTGAGGGGGCTGGATTGATCGCTTTCTATAATATATTAATAACTGAGGTCATGGATTCCCATGTGTTCCTGAACATGTTCTGTGGGGCGTATGAACTCCCAATGAGAATTTAGAATGTTGTGTTTGTGTTTTGACTATGATCTTTTTTAAAAAAAGTGGAAACATACTGTAGGATCCCCTGGACAGGCACCCTCTGACAAACACCCTCTGACAAACACCTCTGTGTCTGCGCACAGCCCACGAGAAGCCACCTCAAATGACTGTTTAATTTCCAACGACTGGGAAGCACTGTCTGGCTTTGGAATGTCCTGAAACCAAAGCGGAAACAATCGCCCATTGTCCGCTCCCATGCACATGTTGAATTTTTTCCTAAGATACACAACACAATTTCTCTTTTGCATTGATGATCCACAATTTAAAGACATTTTCAAAATATGAGATTTTAGAGTCTTATTTAATAAGTTAAAACTCAGGGCCGACGTCAAGCAGATGATAAGGTGGGGCAGAGACACTGACAGTGCTGCGCGGGATCTGTGTCCCTGTGTGGCGTATGTGCAGCCAAACAGGTCTGGAAGATTGTCAGCAAAATATCTCCTCCAAAGTCTAGTTTCCAGGGGTTACTTTTCTTTTTTTCTTTCTTTCTTCTTTCTTTCCTTTTTTTTTTTTTTTGAGACAGAGTCTCACTCTGTTGCCCAGGCTAGAGTGAGTGCCGTGGTGTCAGCCTAGCTCACAGCAACCTCAAACTCCTGGGCTCGAGGGATCCTCCTGCCTCAGCCTCCCAAGTAGCTGGGACTACAGGCACGCACCACCACGCCTGGCTAATTTTTTCTGCTTTTAGTTGTTTGGCTAATTTCTTTCTATTTATAGTAAAGATGGGGTCTTGCTCTTGCTCAGGCTGGTCTCGAACTCCTGAGCTCAAACAATCCGCCCGCCTTGGCCTCCCAGAGTGCTAGGATTACAGGCGTGAGCCACCGCGGCGGGCCTTTTTTTTTTTTTTTTTTTTTGCGCGGGGCCTTTCTCTCTTTTTTTTCCCTGTACTTTTCCATACTGTTGCAAGTTCTTTTGCAGTGAGGATCATCATTTGCACAGAAACAATACAGTTGTGGTTTTATTCTTAATCTTAAGGCTGCTGAATCCATCAGTAGCAAAAGTGGCCCAACACGTGTTCAGCTTGGCTGGCTCGATGTTTTTCTTACCAAGTGAACTGGATGCTTCCAATCCTCCCCAGACCGCTACACCGACTCCGTTGGACTTCACGCTTCAGGCCTGGGAACGGGTGGTCCCGCCCACGGCGGCTTCTGTCCCGCCCTTGCGGTGGAACCGCCTCCTCTCCGGACCCGCCCCTCTCTCCTCCCTCCGCCCTCCCCTTTACCATCTGTCGCAAAAGACGCAGCGGCGCTTGACGGCCGGCGTCGTTTGACGGCTGGGGGCAACCGAGAAGAAGGAGGAAGCAGTGGTGGCGGCTGCTGCGGCGGCTGCGGCGGCTGCGGCTAGGGCTGAGGTGGTCGCCACGGTCGGAGCCCGGGAGTGAGGCGCGGGCGACCGGGCCGGTGGGCTGGGCGGCGGGCCCGGCGGCCGCTCCCGCGCCCTTGCCCGCGCCCGGCGGCCCGATGTGGCTGCAGCAGCGGCTTAAGGGGCTGCCGGGACTGCTGTCGAGCAGCTGGGCCCGCCGCCTCCTCTGCCTGCTCGGCCTCCTGCTGCTGCTTCTGTGGTTTGGGGGCTCCGGGGCGCGGCGGGCGGCGGGTGGCCTGCACCTACTGCCCTGGGCCCGAGGCAAGCCGGGCGCCGCCGAGCCCTCTGCCTGCCTGGAGGCGGCCACCCGCGCCTGGCGAGGCCTGCGGGAGCGCGGCGAGGCTGTACCCCTGGGCCCTGGAGTGCCGGCCCTAGTGGCCAACGGTTTCCTGGCCCTGGACGTGGCCGCCAACCGGCTGTGGGTGACCCCTGGAGAGCGGGAGCCCGCCGTGGCGCCGGACTTCGTGCCCTTCGTGCAGCTGCGCCCGCTGAGCGCGCTGGGCGAAGCTGGAGAGGCGGTGCTGCTGCTGCGGGAGGGGCTGCTCCGCCGGGTGCGCTGCCTGCAGCTCGGGAACCCGGGCCTCGGCCCTGCGGTCGCCGTCCCTGGACCCGCCTCGGCGTCTGGCCTTGCCGCGGGGTCCGGCCGCGACTGCGTGCTGCTGCAAGAGGACTTTCTGGCGCACCGTGGCCGACCCCACGTCTATCTGCAGCGCATCCAACTCAATAACCCCACGGAGCGCGTGGCGGCGCTGCAGACTGTGGGGCCCACTGCCAGCCCAGTCCCCAAGGCCTTCACCAGTACCCTGGAGAAGGTCGGAGATCATCAGTTCCTCCTTTACTCAGGCCGGTCCCCGCCTACTCCCACGGGGCTGGTGCACCTGGTGGTGGTGGCTGCCAAGAAGTTAGTGAACCGGCTCCAAGTGGCTCCCAAGACACAGGTGGACGAGACAGTATTGTGGGTTGTGCATGTCTCAAGCCCCATTAACACCCAGGTGCTCAAAAGCAAAGCAGCCAAGGAGCTCAGGGTGCTCCAGGACTTGGCACGGAAGGAAATGCTGGAGCTCTTGGAGATGCCGGCGGGGGAGCTGCTTCAGGACCACCAGCGCCTCTGGGCTCAGCTCTTCAGCCCAGGTGAGGCCTGGCGAGTGCTTGGTCCACAGTCCACACCTTGCACCCGTGTGCACAGGGTCCAACCTAGAGATGTCCTTCCAAGGTCTGCAGAGGTGACCATGAAGGTGGTAGTGGGGTGGTTAAAACTTGGGCTTGGCATTTGTCAGGGAGCTGAATCTATGCTTAACCACTTAGTGTCTGTGTGACCTTCAATTAGTCATCAGATCTCTCTGGGCCCGTATTCAGTAATAATAACACCTAGCTCGGAAGCCTTTTATGAGATTTTAATGAATATTTGAGTGTAAAGGTCAGGCCTTAAATTTGTTCTTGTAGGTAAGGCCTGATTTGGACAGAGTGGAGCATTTTAGGGTCAGTTTGTAAAGATTAAACCAGCAGGCAGATCCCCGACTCTCGTCAGTTTGCAGTCTGCCTGGTGAAAGGCAATGGCTTCCTGGCCGGGCGCGGTGGCTCACGCCTGTAATCCTAGCACTCTGGGAGGCCGAGGCGGGCGGATTGTTTGAGCTCAGGAGTTCGAGACAGCCTGAGCAAGAGCGAGACCCCGTCTCTACTAAAAAAAATAGAAAGAAATTATCTGGACAACTAAAAATATATATAGAAAAAGTTAGCTGGGCATGGTGGCACATGCCTGTAGTCCCAGCTACTCAGGAGGCTGAGGCAAGAGGATCGCTTGAGCCCAGGAGTTTGAGGTTGCTGTGAGCTAGGCTGACGCCACGGCACTCACTCTAGCCCAGGCAAAAAGAGTGAGACTCTGTCTCAAAAAAAAAAAAAAAAAGGCAATGGCTTCCCGACATGCTCCCCTCTGGCCTGGGGTGTGTCCTGGCTGTTGCGGCTGCAGCTTGTTCGTGGGGAGGTTGGAGAATCCATTCTTTCAGCGGGTTGGAGTGTTTCTGCCAGATGAAAACTTCTTTGCCTTGTTGACTGTTTAAGAAAAGAAAATCCTATTCTGGATGAGAGGGGTTTTGGTTTCCAGGGTTCCCATTTTCTGAACCCTTGTGTTTGGTTGCCCAGAGATAGTTTAGTTCATTCAACAAGTATTTCATGAATGCTGCTGCCAGAGGCTGCTCTGTGCACAGAAGTGAACAGAGTAGAGTTTGTGTTCTCATGGTGCTTGCTTAAATTCCGGTTGGGAGGAAGACAGACATTAGAAAAGTGAAGATTTAAACAAGATGGCTTTTTAGAATAAAACGTGCTGTGGAGAAAAATTTAAAATATGGGATCGAGGGTGAGCAGATAGGGGTGCCGAGTGTGGGGAGGAGTGGGCGGGGCGTCGGCGTAGCTCCATTTGTCAGGGAGGCCTCTCGAAGGAGGAAGCACTTAAGCTGAGACCTGAGTGGCGAGAAGCGGCCAGCATGTGATCTGGGAGCAGGGCGCGTTAGGCTTGGAGGCTGCGAGGGCCAAGGCCCCAAGTGGGGAACAGGTTTGGTTGAGTGGCTGGGGTGGCTGGCAAGGGGAGAGTGCGGGAGACAGGGTCAGAGAGTGAGCGTGGCTGTGCAGCCCGTGGCGAGGGCGGAGAATTTCATTCCAAGAGGGACGGGAGGTAGGGCGGAGGCACGATTTGATGTATGTTTTTACAAGAGCCCCCTGGCTGCCGTGTGCAGAGTGTAGGTCGCTGGGGGCAGAAGTGGATGGATGTGTGGAGACCAGGTGAGGGGGAAGTGGCCAGGACCAGGGTTGTGGTCGTGGAGACAGACACGAATGGGTCCTGATAGTCTTGGAGGCAGGGCTGCTGGGTCTTACTGTGGACTTGCTGTGGGGAGCGAGACCTTGGGGATGCCTCCTGAATTTGGGGGGTTTGGGTGGTTGCTTGGAGACAACTGGAGGAGGGCTTGGGCTGGGGCTGAAAGAGTTCAAATCATGTGAGGCACAAAATGCCTGGCAGGTGTGTGTCCAAGTGGAGACCCCAAGCAGGTGGTTAGCCGTTTGAGTCTAGGATTTATGTGAATTTGGGAGATAACGGTATGATACCCTGTGTATGTACGTATGATACCCAAATGCATACGGATTTGGGAGGTGTCATTTAAAGCTAAAGGACTAGAGAGAGATGATGGAGCAGAGAAGTGGCCTAAGCCTGGCCAGGGCGTCGATGACAGTGTTCTGGCATAGGGGTCCCGGACCATAGGGTTGGCACCACATCCTGGCCAAGCTGGTGGTGGTCTCTGCTCTGGCAGCAGGCCCTGCTGCCTTCTAGTAGGATTTTAGGTTTCAGGCCCACAGGCTCAAGTTGGCCATGTGAACAAGACAGGCAGACTGACTTTCTCCCGTCCTTGAGGGAGACTGGAACCGCCGTCTCCGTCACTGTGGCCTAACGTGTCACTCCTCTGCCGCTTTCGATGTTTGTTGAGTATCCCCTGCCTCCCAGCCCTGCCTTCCCCCGTAACGGGCGGCCTTTGTGGTGTTGCAGGAGTGCAGATGAAGAAGATCACCGATGCCCGCACGCCGTCCGGCCTCACTGTGAACCTGACGCTCTACTACATGCTCTCCTGCTCCCCGGCCCCGCTGCTCAGCCCCTCCCTGAGCCACAGGGAGCGAGACCAGATGGAGTCGACACTCAACTACGAAGACCACTGTTTCAGTGGCCACGCCACCATGCACGCCGAGAACCTCTGGCCGGGGCGGCTGTCGACCGTGCCGCAGATCCTGCAGCTCTCCGACCTGTGGAAGCTGACCCTCCAGAAGCGCGGCTGCAAGGGGCTGGTGAAGGTGGGCGCCCCGGGCATCCTGCAGGGCATGGTGCTCAGCTTCGGGGGGCTGCAGTTCACGGAGAACCACCTCCAGTTCCAGGCCGACCCCGACGTGCTGCACAACAGCTACGCGCTGCACGGCATCCGCTACAAGAACGACCACATCAACCTAGCCGTGCTGGCGGACGCCGAGGGCAAGCCCTACCTGCACGTGTCCGTGGAGTCGCGCGGCCAGCCTGTCAAGATCTACGCCTGCGAGGCGGGCTGCCTGGACGACCCCGTGGAGCTGACCTCAGCGCCTGGCGGCCACACCTTCTCGGTCATGGTGACGCAGCCCATCACGCCGCTGCTCTACATCTCCACCGACCTCACGCACCTACAGGACCTGCGGCACACGCTGCACCTCAAGGCCATCTTGGCCCACGACGAGCACATGGCCCAGCAGGACCCCGGGCTGCCCTTCCTCTTCTGGTTCAGCGTGGCCTCCCTCATCACCCTCTTCCACCTGTTCCTCTTCAAGCTCATCTACAACGAGTACTGTGGGCCTGGAGCCAAGCCCCTCTTCAGGAGTAAGGTAGGGCGCCGCCGTCGGGTCCTCGGGCCTGTGTCTCAGGCCGGCCGGGCGAGGGCCAGACAGGACCGGGTGTCCTTCGAAGCCGAAGCCCTCAGCCCTCATCACCAGAGTGGGAGCTCTGGTGCGTCTTGAGAGGCCATGAGAAAGTGGCTTCCGAGAGGACACAAGGCAGGGACAGCTGTGGCAGCGCAGGTGTGAATAGACGAGTCCGCTGGTTTCCCGGGGCAGTCCTCCCCGCCCCCCAGTCTCAGCCTTTAAAAGCAACCGCAGCAAACCCTGAGACCGACCCCAGCCTCCCATGAGCTCCTGTTCATTGCGTGCGGGTTTCGGTCCCTTGCTGTGGGCCTCAGTCTGAGGTGGTCCTCTCGTCAGCACAGGACAACAGGACAGTATCGTTCCCCTCCGGTTTCCTGAAACATCTTTGCCCCCAGGAAGCCGTGATTTTGGCCTCAGTTGCTGTGGGAGGGTCATCTGGGGCACATCCTGGAGATCGGCGTTGGTGTTTCCGGAGCAGCTGAGCTTTTTCCCTGTCTCTTCTCCCCCCTTCCCTCCCTCCTCCCTCCACCCCTCCTCTCTCCTCTCCCCTCCCTTCTTTTCTTTCCTCTCCTGTCCTCTGGTCAACCACAGTGACCGGGGCGGGTACACGAGGCTCTGGTTCTGTGCTCCCGTGTAGTCACAGAGCCCCGATCCCACTCGGGAGAGACACCCATCACATCCGGAGAGATGTGCGCGGCTTCCGGTTTCTAGCTTCTGGTCTGAGACCAGGACCTGGCAAAGGCAGCAGCTTGACCAAGGGAGCGGGAGAAGGGCGGGCGGCAGGTCTGAGCTCCTCAAGCTTGAGGAGCAGATCAAGAGTAGGATCAAAAAGAAATACACAGAGGCCTTCCCTGGTCACCGTCCCTTGGCTAGCTGTCCCAGAACAGGTGTTACATTTGCATTGTGTGGGTTTTATGGTCTCTGTTAAGCAGGCAGCTGCTTTTCCCTGCTGGCTGGTGGCTTCTCTGCCCTCTTGCGTGCCTCGTCCATTCCCCACACGGTTGGGACATGAGCCAGCCACCTTCATGGGTACTGACCCATGTCCCTCCTCGACTTGGCCTCCAGCTAGGCCATGCCAGAGCCGAGCCCAGGGAACACTCCACGTCAGCCCGAGGAGGGCCACAGGCCCGCTGAGTCCGTGGTAATTCTCACAGGACCCGGGGCCGGAGCTAGCTACAAGGCTGGCTCAGAGCCTGGGCAGGGTGCCACCAGGGTGCCACCAGGGCTGCCCCCATAGCCTGCTTCCCTCGACGTTTCTGTAGCTGGCCACAGGAGTTGGCAGTGAATAATAATCGCTTGTTTTGTGAATTGGACAGGAAGATCCCAGTGTCTGAGTGAACTGACAGTCCCGCTCTCAGCCACCGTTTGCACAAGACACCCAGCACTGCAAGTCCTGCTGCTAGGAACAAGGGATCCTTCGGAAGCAGCCACCCTTTGTGCCTTGTCGGGGGAAACCAGTGACACAGCATACTCCAGAGTTTGCACTGGAAGGAACGAGTGTCGTCACTTCCGGGGAGGGGAGGGGCCGGTGGACTTTTGTAAGCTTTCAAATCAATAAAATGAACCTAAATGGCAAATACTTGAAATTGAACTCACTCCTACTTCCCCCTTCTTCTGTCCCAGGAAATAGACCTTCTTTTGGAAAGATTCTTGTCTGGGAGAAATCGTTTTCTGTTCCTAATTTAATGTGTTCTTTCTTGAATGAATTTTTAATTTATTTTTATTGAGATTTTGCCGGACGGCTTTTGCATCCACTTTAGATAGTGACCTTGGCAGTGGGGTCCGATCTAAGCCGCCTCAGTGGCGTTTGGAGGCCCTGCGGTCCGAGGCTGGGCCCGGGCGCCCCCAGAGTGGCTGCACTGCCTGCCGGAGGGTGTGGGTCGTGTTGTCATCCTAGGGTTTGCACGTCCCTTCGTAACCTGAGCCTGTGGAGATCTGTGGCTGTGTACTTCGGGGCTTTGGGGGAGGTGTTTAACTTTCTAGTGATTGATGACTGTTGGGTTTTAAAACACCAAAGCTTTTTTTGTTCTGTTTTTAAATAAATATCTTTCAAACTTCCATGACCGGTTTGTGTGTGGTTGAAACCTCTGGAGACATTGATTACATCTTCCCGTCAGTAGTGTCTGAAGCAGGACACGCCACCTGCCCTGCTGAAAAGAGACAATAATTCTCCTCCTGTGTCTTCTACCTCTTTTCAAAGGAGTTGGCCCAGAAGGTGTGTTGGCAGCCACCTTTCTGCTCACCTGGGGGTTTGCTGGGTGGCCCAGTTGCCTGGGCTGGTTGAGGGCTTCTAGCATCACCCTAGTCCCTTCTCTGCTAAGGTGCCTTCTCCCCCTACCTGCCCAAAAGAGCCTGGGTTTTCCTCTCCTGGGTTTTGCTGGCCATAGGATGGCAGCAAGAAAAAAGCCCCAGTGGGGCAGAGCCCTGCTCTGCCAAGATCACATCCCGCCCCTGTGTGGGGAGGAGATGGGAACTGTCTGTTCCAGGGACCAAGAAGGGACTAAGCTGGGTGTGGCAGTCACCCTGGGGGTTGTCCTCAGTGTTTTGGCTGTTTCCCAGAGTTCCCAGGCAGCGTTTTAAGCTGCATGACTCACAGGAAGCCTGGCCTGCTGGCCAAGCAGCCGAATGTCTAGCCCGCAACAGATGGTTATGACAGCGTGAACGGGGACCCTACTGGTGGGCCTGGTTTCCCAGTTGCTTCAGCCCACGCACCTCCCCTCCTGTCTGGACAGCGCAGAGCTCAGACGTGCCACCTCCAGCTGTGGAGCACGGGCTGGCTCAGCTGCTGCAGGGAGTGGAGCATCGTGGACTGCACCTGGCCATCACAGACAGTGTGACATGCTCTCTAGTTATTCTATTAAACTGGAAGCTGCTAGACAACGATCCACGCTTAAGGCTCCCATTCACTCTCCGCTGAACTTGGACCTGGGCATGTCGTAGGCTCCCATGAGTGTAAAAACGAACCCATGGGGCTGGTGCCTGAGATATACTTCCCTATTGAATGACTAGAATTTCAGCAAACTAACACTTGTACATTATAGCTGTCATCTAAGTGCTCACCATGTATGTTGTATTTTACATCAACATGGCCCTATGGGGGAGGAGGTTGTTAGGAGTTAAGATCCCAATTTGAGAGATGAGGGACGTGGACCTCAAACAGGAAGTGATTTGTCCAAGGCCACTCGGCCATCCAGTGCAGGCGGGAATGCAAACTCTGGCTGACACAGGCCCAGGCTCTCTGGGAGTCCCCACGTGGCACCACTTCTCCGCCCGGCACTCTGGTGGCTTCTGCAGGACGCTCAATGTCTGCAGTGCTCACCCTGCCAGAGAGGACATGCCAGGCACTGATGCTACGGTGTCCGCTCTGCACAGTCCGGTCTCTGCTCCTGGAGGAGCTTCCTCCCAGCCCCTGGGGCTGGGGGCACAACTTTATCAAGTTGCTTTTCAGGGCCTGAGCTCTGGTGTGGAAAATTTAACTGTATACTAGCCAGTACTTCCCAACAGCCAAAAAGTTGGTTTGGAAGTTTATTAATTCCCTGGAAATCTGCCTGCACCGCACGCCTCTTGGGCCCCATCTCATCCACTAAGCCACCCTGACTCCTGCTGTTGCCACAGCCACCGGCTCTGCCAGGCGTAAGTGTCCGACAGCACGTGGCTTCTGCCACTGTCTTCAGGAAGCTGCTCGCACTCAAGCATGTGTAGCCTAGAAGCCTGTGAACAACACATTGCTTGGGGCCCCCCTTCGCCCGTGGGAAATGAGCCAGGGGACACGTGCTGTCCTCTCCCGTCCCTGGGTGGACGGTTCTGAGGCACATTCTATCCAGCTCCTCAGAAGGTGCCACAGTTTGCATGTGGTTTGTCCCTGCCCAAAGTCATGTTGAAATGTGATCCCCAGGGTGGCAGTGTTGGGAGGGAGGGCCTAGTGGGAGGTGTTGGGGTCTGGCGGTGGGTCCTTCATGAGTGGCTTGATATGTCTCAGGAGTGAGTTCTTGCTCTGAAAGGAACGGGTTAGTTCCCACGAGAGCGAGAACTGGTTCTTATAAAGCCAGGATGCCCCTCGGGGTGGGGGTGGGGTTGCATCTTTGCACCTGTCAGCTTCCCCTGCAGCCTTCTCCGCCACGTCATGAAGCAGCATAAAAACTCCCCAGAGGCTGGGCAGGTGCCGGCGTCAGGCCCTTGAACTTCCCAGCCTGCAGAACCGTGAGCTAAAGAACCCTTTTCTTTATAAATTGCCCAGCCTCATGTATTCGGTTACAACAACACAAAACAGATGAAGACAGAAGGTCCTGGCAGGACCAGTCCCCATGTCCCACCAGGTGAAGAATGGGATACGGCGCCCTCAATGTGGTTTCCCTCCTCCCTGGTCTGCCCTCCCCTAGTCTCCCACTGCTGCTCCCTGGGACCACTTCCCAGATAAGCTGTCTGCACATGAACTCTTGCCTCAAGTTCTGCCGTATGGGGGTCTGAGGGGGACCTAGGCCAAGACACTAACCAAGAGGCCCTGGGTCCTCTGGAGGATTCTGCCAAGAGGAAGCAGGATTCTCCCGGGCATTATTATACACTGAATGTGTCCCCTCCCCAGATGCCTGTGTTGAAATCCTCACCACCAGGATGATGGTATTAGGAGGTCGGGCCCTTGGGAGGTGATTAGGTCATGAGGGTGGAGCCCCCATGAATGGAATTAGTGCCCTTATAAAAGAGACCCCAGAGACCTCTCTTGCCCTCTTTCTGCCATGTGAGGACACAACAAGAAAACAGCAGTCTGCAACCCACAAGAGGGACCTCACCAGAACTGCTGTACCCTGATTTCAGACTTCAAGCCTTTAGAACCATGAGAAATAAATTTCTACTGCTTTTAAGCCACCTAATTTATGGTATACTGTTACAGTGGCCAGGACAGACTCAGACAGGCACATTCTTCCAGTGGAGAGATGGAACTTTTCCTGGGTGACAACAAACCAAGAATACAGAGTCATAAGATCTTAGATGAAGAACAACTCTTAAGGTGTTTCTTGCTCAAGAGTAGCTGGCTTCAAGGGACGCGTGAGCCTCTCGGAAGTGCAAAATGTATGTGCATTTTTTTTTCCTGAGGAGAGGGTCTGCGTCTGTTTTTGGATTCTCGGAAGGACGCCTAACTTTAAAAACTTTAACCCCGTCTCTACCAAAAATAGAAAGAAATGAATTGGACAGCTAAAAATATATATAGAAAAAATTAGCCGGGCATGGTGGCGCATGCCTGTAGTCCCAGCTACTCGGGAGGCTGAGACAGTAGGATTGCTCGAGCCCAGGAGTTTGAGGTTGCTGTGAGCTAGGCTGATGCCATGGCACTCGCCCCAGGCAAGAGAGTGAGACTCTGCCTCAAAAAAAAAAAAACTTTAAGAGTAAGACACCCTGCACTTCGGGGACTGTGTTTAGTGGCCTCTGCAGTGGTGGCCTGAGCTGCTGAGATCTGCTAAGGGCTACCAATTGGGCCATCACCTACTTGCTGTGGGGCAGTTGCTTCCCTGCAGAAAGGAGGGTGGGAAGTTTGTTGCAGCTGCTGGACAACAGCTGGGCAAACAGCCTCGCCCTGAACCAGCCGCGCAGTCTGACGCTCCTGTTCCTGGAGTCTCTCCTCTGGACTTCAGCCAATAGAAACTTCAGATAAATCTTTTGATTCAGTAAATGTTCGTTGAGAATCTTCTAGCAGGCCATGCATCCGGCCCTGGGATGGAGGTTACCTTCGATGAACATCTGCTGTGTGCTTGGCATTTCCCACTAGCTTGAAGTTCCACGAAGGCAGTGGCTCTGTTTGTTCCATCTGGGTACCACAATGCTTGTCACAGGGTAGGTGTTCAATGGGTACTTATTGAATTACATTTGTGTACAATATGTCATTTAATCCTTGTGTTTCAAGTGGGACTTTTGGAGTTACAAGTGACAGGAAATTACAGCTGGCTTAACCAAAAGGAAAAGTATTGGTTCATAGAACAGTACAGTTCAGTAGGAGCTACAGGAATGGCTTGATCCAGGACTCAAGTGACTTAAGTAGGATACATTTCTTAGCTCTGCTTCCTGTTTTTCCTATATATATATACACACACACACACACACACACACACACACACACACACACACACATATATATATACACACACATACACACACACACACACACATAGAGAGAGAGAGAGTCTTGCTCTGTCACCCAGGTAGGGTACAGTGGCGTCATCATAGCTCAATGCAACCTCAAACTCCTGGACTCAAGTGATCCTCCTGCCTTGGCCCCACAAGTAGCTGGGACTACAGGCATGCGCCACCATGCCCGGCTAATTTTTTTTTTTTTTAGTAGAGAAGGGGTCTCACTCTTGCTCAGGCTCATCTTGAACTCCTGAGCTCAAGCAATCCTCCTGCCTCAGCCTCCCAGAGTGCTGGGATTGCAGGCATGAGCCACCCCACCCGGCCTCTGCTTCCTATAGATTGGCTTCCACCCTCAGACTGGCTACCCTTGTGGTAATAAAAACGGCCACAGTTATCACAAGCTTGGTGCCCTCCTAGCCTCAAACCCAGTGGAATCCAAGTCCCAGGATTCTTACCCTAAGTGCTGATGCTCACCTCTGAGTGGACAGCCCATCCCTGAGCCAATCACTGTGGCCAGGGTGAAAGGGGATATGTTAATTAGGTTAGGCCTGTACAGCAAATCACAGGTCTCCAGTATACCCTGCAAGGTAAGTTTCATTCCCATTTCACAGATGAGGAAAGTGAGGCTCCGAGATGATACGTCACTAGGCCATGTGATTTGTGGAGTCTGAGATGCATTCCCAGGTCTGTCCAGCTGCAAAAGCGGGTGCTCCCACGACCAGCCCAAGTGATGGCGGACACACTTTGGAAATAGCCACTTGCCTATTTGGCCAGAAGCAGCATCCATTTCTGCTGGGCAGGATGTTGTTCCTTTCATCCAGGGATCCATCTGGGCAGGGCAAGCTTGAGGAGCCTCTGCAGAGACAGGAGGGACATTTGGCGGACTGTACTTCATTCCAAGCTCACTAACCTGGTGCAGGATCTCAGCCCCAGTACGTGAACGAATCCCCTTTAATTTATCTTGGTGACTGGAACACAGGGGGACAAGCACAGACACTGCCCCTGCCCTCACGGAATGAGGTCAAAAGTAGAGACCAGAGGATTACACTGCAGGCAGGGCGGTGGGCGGCTGGGGCTGGGCCTGAGAGAGTCAGGAGACGCTTCCTGGAGGTGAAACCTCCAAGCTGGAAGCTGAAGGAGGATGGCAGTTGGCCGGGCTAAGACACGGGAGGGATGACGAGGCAGGGACACAGCCCGAGGGCACTTGCAGAGGGAGGCAAGCGAGGAATGCAAGGGGACAGAGAGACTTTCCAGTAAGAACAGCGCGAACGGCCTGGAGTGCAGGATCCGTAAAGGGAAGAGTGGACGTTAAGGCTACAGAGTTGCGTGTTTTTACCCACTCACTGACCTCTAAGCGCAAGGGGCAATGAGAACACGAGGGGTAGTGATTCCTCCTGTGGACCTGGCACTTCTCCTCTCCTGATCACTGTCATCATTTTAGCCAATCTTTACAGCTTCTCCGAAAACCAACCAAAGAAGAAAAATTTATCACCCCATTTTACAAAGTGGAAATCGAGTTCCAGCAGGGGAAAAGAGTGACTTGCCAAAGGTCAAAGGGAGGTCACTAATGAAGCTGGGCGGCGGCACCGCAGGATCTACACTCTCCCGTGGCGGTGGCGGGTTCATCATTGCCTCTGCTGACACATGGAGGAAGGGCACCTACGCCATAGCTGAGAATCAACCTGCTGCTCGGTGGGGGTCCCGGGAGGTGGCGAGAAGGTGGACGAGCCGTGAAAAAGGCTGTGGCTTCTCTCAGAATAAAACTTTGAGAAAAGGTGAGGAAGCAGCATCCCCAGGGCAGGAGACGGTATGTAAAAGAGAGCCCGGGGCTGGGAGTCGGGCACTGGGGACCTGAGTTCCATTTCCAGCTCTTGTCATTATTTTGTGACCTCAAACAAGTGAGTTAAGCATTTACACTCTACGTTCCCACCTGTAAAATGGGTCTAATAATATCTTCCAACTTCATGAGTTGGTCGGGAAGTCCCTCTAAGTAAATGACTGTGTATGAACATGCTTTGATAAATTCAAAGTTTCTGGCCACACAGAGGGAGTCGTTTATATTATACACCTGGAGACAGAGGAACCCAGATCTGTGCTTCTAAACCTGGGGTCAATGGTCGGAAATCAGGGAGTCTGTGAACTTGGATCAGAAAAACATCTTTAGTTTCATTACCTCTCACTGAAATTTAGCATTTCCTCCCATTATTAACTGAGGCATTTGTGTCATTGTGATAAACAGAAATCACAAATATGTTCATGACACATTACAGTTGTTGCAGATACCTTAAAATATTGCATATGTTCATCACTACTTTGTTTTTTAAAAAAATTACTTACTTTAATTTTTTGTAGAGATGGGGTCTTGATATGTTGCCCAAGCTGGTCTCAAACTCCTGGCCTCAAGTGATCCTCCCAATTTGGCCTTCCAAAGTGCTGGGATTAGTGGCATGAGCCACTACTCTTGGCCCACTACTTGGATATTATGGTAGCCATTAGACTTGCCACTAGATATCAATATTTAATCTATCAAAAAAGAAGCAGGCTGGTCGCGGTGGCTCATGCCTGTAATCCGAGCACTGTTGCTGGTTCTCTAGCACCCTGTACCAGGCACTAGCCAGACTTCCGGAAAGTATTTTTATGAACTCATGGATTTAGACATATTTGCTATGTTTTGATTCATTGCATTTATTAATCTTCTCGATGGTCAAACGATACCATCTTTGGCCCTTGGGAGCCTCTTCCAGTTGGTATATTTCCTGGCTCATGTTACTCTTCTCCAGGGAGCCCGCTTCCTTTGACCGGGAAAGGGGTATTTGGAGATCGTCATTTGGAGGCTCCTTATGAAAATAAGAAATATTTTCATAACTGTATTTCAATATAATTGGTCTCCTTTGGAATCCTAGGCATTTTGTTAGTTTAAAACTTTTTTCTGAGGTCCAATAGGCTTCACTGGTTTGCCAAAAAGACCCTAATACGAACCAGTTAGAAGACAAACCGGCTTTAGAAGAACACCCGGCCCCCACAGCCCAAAGAGAACACGGGCCGCCAGCTCCTAATTGTGAGGGACCAGAGCTGGGCAGGGAGGCGCAGCTG
>RJWJ010037239.1:0-15664 GCA_004363605.1 Indri indri | reverse complement strand
ATCCCAGCTGGCAGGGAAGATGCATTTTCTTGCAGAACCCTCCCTGGAAGGATAAAAAAGGACTTAAGAGGGGGAGAGGAAGATGATGAAGACTCCTCTGGCTCTGAGAGGGCCCTAAGGAGGCAGAAGGTGTCACTCAGGGTACGTGGTGGGGGAGAAGTCGGGGGGTGCTGGACAGGGAAGGCTGTGAACAGGAGGCTGAGAAAATGGGTCTTGTCCGGTGGACAGTGGGAGTCATGCAAGGTTCTGGAGCAGGGGAGGGATGTGATTAGGGTTGGCGTTGGGAAGACGAGCCTGACAGCTGAGAGGACAGATTGGTGATGACGGAACAGAAGTTAGGAGGAAGCCTCCAGAGCAGGCTGGTGTAATGAGGTCTGGAACTAGGACGAAGACAGTGGGAGTACAAAGGAGGCCCCGGTTTATATATAGCCGCCATTGATCGCCGTGCACCGGGCGCTTGCCTGGCCTCGTCAAATCCCTCTGTGCCCTGGCCATTGGCAGTCTGAGGCCCATTTTACAGAGGAGGAAACTAAAGCCCAGAAAAGTTAATAAGACACAGGAGTCTATACCACTAAGTAAGAACTAGAACCCCAGACTGATCACAGAACTCCAGAATCCCAGTTCTTTTTCATTTGAGACAGGATCTCTGCTCTGTCTCCCGAGCTAAAGTGCAGTGGTATCGTCATAGCTCACTGTAACCTCCAACTCTTGGGCTCAAGCGATCCTCCTGCCTCAGCCTCCTGAGTAGCTGGGACTATAGGCGCACACCACCACGCCTGGCTAATTTTTCTATTTTTTGTAGAGACGTGGTCTTCCTCTTGCTCAGGCTGGTCTCAAACTTCTGAGCTCAAGTGATCCTCCGGCCTCAGCTTCCCACAGTGTTGGGATTACAGGCGTGAGCTACTGCATCCGGCCTGGAATTATATTAAGTTGCATTTATTATTCACTCCTTCTTCTAGAATGTCAGCTCCATGAGGACAAAGGTATTTTTTTTTTTTTTTGTAGCACCTTTCATGGCCCAGCAGGTACTCAATAAATATCTGGTGGGTGATGAGTAAGGCGTGGCAAAGGGTCATGGTAGACCAGATATCCCAATGCAGACAGATGAAGTGGAAAAAGCCAAAGGTCCCCAATAGAATGTTGGGAAAGTAACATTTTACGAGACAAGCAGAGGAAGGAGGTTTGCAATAAAGAGGGAGAAGACCCTACAGAGGTGGGAGGACGCTGGGCAGAGAATGGCGTCCCTCAGGGTCAAGTTCAAAAGCGTTCTGAGAAAGGAGAGGTCAGTGTCTCCGGGGCTGCCCAGAGACGGATCAGTTGCAAAACAGGAACATCCGTTTCGTGTGGCGTCAGGTCACCGGGCCGTCTCGCCACGACGGACGGCTGACACAGAACGAGAAGAGAAGAACTGAGACATGAGCCTGGGAAGGAGAAGAAAAAATTTTCAGGGTGGGAGAGAACAGAATATGTTTATGGGTCACGGGGAAGAAGTCGATGCCGTATCCCTCGGCTTTCGCAGAGCTGCCCAATGCGGTAGCCGCCAGCCACACGCAGCTATTTAAATACACATTTAAATGAATTCAAATGAAACGAGAAATCCAGTCGTGCCAGTCACGTGTCGAGGGCTTCGCTGCCACGTGTGCACGGCGCATACACAGAACATTCCATCCCCACAGAAAGTTCCGCTGGACTGTGCTGTTCTAGCATGTCCACCCCCGTAGGGCAGGAATGTTCTTTTCTTTTCTTAGGCATGGTCTCGCTAAGTTGCCTAGGCCGGACTTGAACTCAGGCTCAAGCGATCCTCCCATAGCTGGGACCGGAGGCACGTGCCACCATGCCTGGCTTTTTAAATATTGCTCTTATTTTGATTTTATTTTTAAAGGAATTTTCATCTGTTTTGTGCATAGTGTGTCCGGCACCTCAAGCTGTGCCTGGCATACAGTAAGCACTTCATACATGTTTGTTGAATGAATGAATGGATAATGAAGAAGTAAAAATGTAGGAAAGTGCGGTGATAACTCCTAAAATAGGGTATATTCTAGAAGAGAGGGAAGGCTAGGTCGTTTAAGGAAGAGAATCATAGAAGACAGGGTTGTCCCCCTGTCTTCCTGGCGGAGCCCGCCTCCCACCAAAGAGGCGGAAATGCACCCACGGTCTCTTTTTCCCGAGATTCCTTGCAAGGACAGTGCTGGTCACATGACCCAGCCACAGGCACAACAGGACCTAAGTGAAAATTTCGTTGGGTGCTTCTGGGAAGGTTTCTCCCCCTGAATCAGAGTCACATGGCATGAGACAGCCCCTTTCTGCCTCTTCCTTGGCCGGAGGCTTTTGTTGTCCCCCTCCACAGGACGCTGGGCAGACATCTTGGAACTAAGGCGGTCCTCTTGGTTCCAAGGACTAAGAAAGTCCTTGGAAAGACGGAAAGGAAACCGTGGAGACATTGCCGAGCCATGGAACCAACCCTACATCCAACCTCCCAGCCTCCAGACTTCTTGGAATGTGTGTGGATAACACACGTCCTTCCTAGAGTTTAAGAGCCAGACCAGCCCAGGTTCAAATCCTGGTTCCTCCAATCACTAGTGCTGTGTGACCTTGGCCAAGTCACTCAATCTCTCTGTGCCTCAGTTTCCTGAGTGTAAAATGGGGATGGATAATAGTATTTCTCTTCTCGGTGTAGGAACGTGTATTGTATGCTTAGAGCTGTGCCTGGCATTTGGTAAGCCTTATATAAACGTTTGCTTTCATCATTAGCATCGATCACCCTTTTTATTTTGTTACTGGCAGCTAAGTTATACCAGAACCGACTGATATAGGAACCAACATTTATTAAGTTTATTCTCTTTTCCAGGTTGTGTGCTTGTTACTTTACAGACCTAGATACCCTTGCATGCCCCGGGTTCTTTTTCTATTCTCCCTTTCATGGAGAGTGCAGCTGAGGCCCAGAGGGGTTAAGCTACTTGTCCATAATCACACAGCTAACACGTGGTGCCTGGATCCCAAGTCTGGCTTTGTCTGCTCCACCACGATGTCTCGGGTTAACTCCGCCAGCTTGCTCACCTTTTCTCGAAACCTCAACCAAGCTCGTGCCTTCACTAGCTTGAACGTGGGAAGCAGTTCTATTTTCCTCTGCTGTTTGGAAGTCAGGGTGTCAATAAATACTCACAGAGGAGCAACTACCCTATGCCACTCAGGTGAGGACAGGAACATGTGCAAAGGCCCTGGGGCTGCAGAGACATCGTGGCGAGAAGTGAGGTTACCAGCTGAGAGAGGGAGGCAGAGGGCAGGACAGCGACAAGGAGATGTTAGCGTGATTGGACGGCAGGGGAGCAGATGGGGTGTTCCGGCCCCCTAACCGCAGGTTAGATGGAGTCCCTGCCCCTTCCCGAGACAGTGACCGAGGAGCAGTACCGCTTCCCGGGCAGCTGTCTTCTCGCCGCTCCCGCGCTGGGTGCATCCTCTTCAAGTTCTTTCTTTTATTACTCAGCTGTGCCTTTTCTTGGGAAACTATTTCTGAAATTCCTTTCCTAAACCCTCAAATGCAGAGAGCTGAGCTCATCACTTTCCTCAGTTCATGAGAGTGTCACCTTTGGTCTGTACAGCACATTCGTCCCTCTTTATCCCCACACCCCACTTTCGTTCTTCTCCCCTGAGAGGCAGCTGATAGAATGTTTAATTTGCTCTTACTGAACTGCCGTCTTGCAAAAACACGTGCTGTATTATGTGTGTGTCCTGACGTAAGCAGGGCGGCTTTAGACATGCTCTGTTGTTTCCTATTTTCACCCAGAACCATGTTTTTTTACTTTGTTTGAGACAGAATCTCACTCTGTCATCTGGGCTAGAGTGCAGTGGCATCATCATAGCTCACTGCAACCTCCAACTCCTGGGCTCAAGCGATCCTCCTGCCTCAGCCTCCCGAGTAGCTGGGACTACAGGTGCCCACGACCACTCCAAGCTAATTTTTTCCTATTTTTAGCAGAGACAGGGTCTCGCTCTTGCCCAGGCTGGTCTCGAACTCCTGACCTCAAGTGATCCTCCCGCCTCAGCCTCCCAGAGTGCTAGGATTACAGGCATGAGCCATGGTGCTCAGCCAGCGTCGTCTTTATTTAAACAAAACATCTTAGATTTCAAGTAATCAAATCTTTTTCTGCCTTAGAGTTTGTGCTTTTAAAGTTCTGCGGAAGAAGTCCTTCCTCCTCCCCAGGTTGCATGGCTGTTCCCCTGCATTTTCTTCCTTTAACGAAAAGTTCTCCCCACTCACACAAAGGTCCTCCCAAGCTCCTTAACCTTCTGCATGGAGCAGTTCTTTGTTTTATTTGTCTTTTAAAGTAAAGGATTGAACAAAAGGACATGTTTCTATTTTGGGTGGTTCCTGAAGCCCTCTTAAAAGTGCAACGTTTTCTTAAATAAAAAGAAGTAGGAACAGGAGGCAAAATCCCCAGAAGGCAGTGAGGTAAGTGATTCTAGAAAAGATGGGAGTCCACAAGAGGGCTGAGTGCTGCGGGGAGGTCAAGGTGATGGCTGAATGAAGGCCAGTGGATTCAGAACCATGGATGTCCTGAAGGACATTGTTGCGTGACCTTTTTGATCGACAGGGCTGAAGAGGTAGAAAGGAAACCTCTTGGCTGGTTCACACCTGTAATCCCAACACTTTGGGAGGCCGAGGCTGGAGGATCGCTTGAGGCCAGGAGTTCAAGACCAGCCCGAGCAAGAATGAGACTCCCGTCTCTACCAAAAATAGAAAAATTAGCCGGGCATGGTGGTGTGTGCCTGTAGTCCCAGCTACTTGGGAGGCTGAGGCAGGAGGATCGCTTGAGTCCAGGAGTTTCAGGTCACAGTGAGCTACGATGACACCACTGAACTCCAGCTTGGGTGACAGAGCGAGACTCTTGTCTTAAAAAAAAAAAGTGAACAGGACCATGAGATTAAAAGTCAGCTCAGCCGTGGACTAGCTGTGTGAGCTTGAAGCAGTGATTCTACCTCTCTGATCTGGAAAGTAGCATAATTGATAGGACCCACATCATAGGGTCGTCATAGCGATTGAATAAGATAATGCATAAGGCCTGGGCCACGGCCGCCCCTCAGTACATGTTAGCTACTTTCTATTTTTTTTACCTTTATTTTGGAGTATGACATGCATACAGAAAAGCACATATATCCTATGAGTACAGCTTGAGTAATGTTCAAACGCTGAGCACACTCATGCAACCAGCGCCCAGAACAAGAAACAGAAATTCAGCCGGGCACAGTGGCTCATGCCTGGAATCCCAGCACTTTAGGAGGCCAAGGAGGGAGGATTGCATTCTCACTGCTGTGTGCCCCGAACTGCCTGTTAATCCATTTCACCAGCATGGGCATTTGGGTACTTTCACTCTCTTATATGGTTTTTGACCACTGTTTACATTTCCTTCTTTTTTTTTTTTTTTGAGACAGTGTCTCGCTCTGTCGCCCAGGCTGGAGTTCAATGGCCTAATCATAGCTCACTGTAGCCTTAAGCAATCCTCCCACCTCAGCCTCCCAAAGTGCTGGGATTATAGGCATGAACCACTGCTCTGGCCCACTGTTTACATTTCTAGGGGAGATACTATATTCATATTTATAGAAGCGGAATGTCTGGGGCAGAGGGAGGAATCTGTTTGGCTTTGGTGGAAACTACCTAGCAATTTTCTCAAGTGGTTAGACCAGTTTAAACTCCCACCAGCTGTGAGTGAGAGTTAGTTTTTGTTTTTATTTTGCTCTGGGAGTGCCTCTATAGAGGGAATTGAAGTGTGAACACAGTTGTTCATTTCTTCAAGAGTTTACTCCATCCACTGGATTCATCTACTGGGTCTTCAGTCTCCGCCGATACTGTGCTTTCTGCTCTATTTGGAAGACACCTCACCTCCACCGCCTAAGTCACAACATCATCTTCTTCCCTTTCTCATTCCAGATTCTCAGTGAGAGGTTTCTTTTCTTTTTTTATTTTTTGGAGACAGAGTCTTGCTCTGTCACCCAGTCTAGAGTGCTGGGGCGTCAGCCTAGCTCACGGCAACCTCAAACTCCTGGGCTCAAGCGATCCTCCTGCCTCAGCCTCCTGAGTAGCTGGGACTACAGGCAAGCGCCACCACGCCTGGCTAATTTTTCTATTTTTAGTAGAGACGGGGTCTCGCTCTTGCTCAGGCTGGTCTCGAACTCCTGACCTCAAGTGATCTTCCCACCTTGGCCTCCCAGAGAGCTAGGATTACAGGCGTGAGCCACTGCACCTGGCCAACAACTAACATTTCTTACAGTCCTACTCTTTCAAAGCCTTGTTAGTGGGCACTGTTGCCATGGCACACCCACTTCACTGATGAGAAGACTAAGGTTCCAGATGGCCAGGTGTCTTGTCTGAGATCACGCATTGGTTCATTTCAGAGCGGACCTTGATCCACAGCTTTTTGACTCTGCTCTTCCCTGTGGAGTGAAGCCCACATCCCACCAAAGCACCTCACTCAGCCTTCCCACTTCTCCTCTGCTCCTGCATCTGGAGACTCTCCTCCCTGCTAATCCACAGCTCCGTCTACCTTTGAAACTGTCCCCTTTCTCCTCCATTTCATGTCCTGGGTGGGCTCAGGTTATACTACGGCAGGGCCACGCCAGCCTCTAGAACCTTCTGCGAGGATGGAAACGTTCTATTCTGATCTGTCCAATATGGCAGCCGACATCCACGCATGGCTAACGAGCACTTGAAATGTGGTCCAGCAACTAAAATTTTCATTCGGTTAAATTTTAATGAGTGCACATTTATATTTAAATAGCCGCGTGGGGCTAGTGGCTACCCTGCTGTACCATGCAGCTCTGCAGATGAATTATAAAGTGGATTATGTAACCGAGTGCGTGCAGTCGGTCATGTGCTGGTGCAGGCTGGCTATTCCCTTGGGTGCCCTCCAGGTCCCTCCTGCAGCCTGCTCTGTGCCCTGCGAGGCGGACCCCCCTGGACTACATCTCCCAGAATGCATTGCTCTGGCTTCCGGTCGGGTTCGGCTAAGGGGAGGCACTGGTGGAAGATGGGGTCAGGGAGAGAGGCTGGAGTATTGCTTCCCTGCTCCTGCCCTGGTTGTGACAGCAGTCCCTCTATTCCTTAACCTGCTCTTCACCTCTTTAAGGAGTCTCTTCATGACACGGTTTTCATCTGAACCATCCAGGGGAAGCTAGTTCTTTTCCCTGTTGGGACTGTGATTGGTGCAAGGTGGGAGGAATTGGTGGCCCATGAAGGCCGCCCACCTGAGGGTCCGTATTTTCCCCTCGTTTCTAAGATCAAAGTCTCTAGAGAAGCAGGATTAGAGTCTAGGTTTCTCCACTTTAAGGGGTAGAGATACTCTACTGCCTTTTTCAAATAAGACCTCAAATTACAGGCAAAGACATTCTTCTAGATTCTTGCCTCACCCCACTGGAAGGCAAAAGCAATTTCTGAAAGCAGAAAGAACAAGAAACAGAGGAGGTGGGTGGAAGAAGACAGGAGTGTTCCTTAAAGCTACAGGGCTTGTAAGGAGCTGACATGGAGCTTGGTTCTCAGCGAGGACCCATGCCCAGACTGGAGTCTGTCTCTCCTTCCAGGGCGCTCAGCTAGACAACGTTTCCCAGGTTTGCAATAGCAATGGCCACGTGAGGAAGTTCCAGCCAGTGGAAGGTAAGTGGAAGTCACGTGGGCTACTTCCAGGTCTGGCCCAGAAACATTCCTCAAATACTCTCCTCATACTCTTTGCCCTTCTGTGGCTTGATACTGAGGAGCATGGAGACCTCGGAAGCCATGGGTTTAAAATGAGGAGCCACGATATGGAAGGAACCTGGGCCCCTGACTTACTGCTTGTAAGAGAGCTGCCTGCCAGTCAAGAATACCCCTTTTGGGCTTTATATGTGCAAGAACTAAATTTCTATTGTGTCTGAGCCCTCATACGTGTTGGGGTTCTTTGTCATAGCAGCAAGCGTATCTAATACACTGAACAGGAACTTTAGCTTCTCTTACACACAGTAATTAATACACTTGAACAGCTAAAATATCAGTTCCATGAGGCCACGGATTTGTTTCTTTAGTTCACTGATGGATCCCCAGTGCCTAGAATAGGGCTCAGCACATGGAAGGGCTCAATAAGTGAGTATTTACTGAATGAGCTGTCAGCTTCGATTTTTCATTCTGGCTGAATGGAGGGCAGAGAAGTGTGTAGTTGATGTGAGCTCTGGCTCTCGGGTGGGAAGGGGCTAAGTTTATATACTTCTCGATTATTTACTAATTGTCTACAATGAGCAAGTTGCCAAGCCTCAGTTTCCTCCTAGGGAAGATGGACGGTTACATAAAAGCTCTTTCTTTTTGCAGACAGGGTGAGGATTAAATGTGACCATTCATGAAAAGTGCTGAGCACACCACCTGATGCATAGCAAGCGTTCAGGAAGCAGGATTCATCATGAGCTCGACTTTTCTTGTTCTCTGGGCAAACAAAAAGCACAGAAGCTGCAAGGTGGTGAGAAGGTTCTGCAATAGGCTCTGACAAATTTCAGGCCCCAGGCGGGGGGTGGAGGTGGGGGAGGCCGGGCTGGAGCCTGGGATCATAGCCAAAGACCAACTCAGGAAACAATATTACATTCCCATGATCCTTCCGCTATCCCAGGAGAGCTTGAGCCTCCATTTCTTGTCCTGACCTCAGACCAACTCGGCAGAAATGCCACTCGGGGCTTGGACTAGCCGCTCTGGTTCGGGGAGCCTGGTGGTAGTTCTCAGGATTAACGGGAGAAGCGAACCATGGTTTAATTCAGGACACCCCACTTTTTTTTCCAGGTATTATTAGTATAACCAGCCTGGAGCTTTGCATGATTGGACAGATGCCTTAGGACGGATCAGGTTTTTCTCCTCCATTAATTAAAACGTGAATCACAGCTGAGTCACTAAAGAAAGAAAATGGTCAATGAGCAATTCTGACTTCCTCCCTCCTTCCTCGCTCAGAGAGATGAGTCAGCAGAAGTCCGGATCCAAAAATGAGAAGAAGGAAAAAAAAAAAAAGAAGAAGAAGAAGAAGAAACCACCCAGAAGACATAGATACAGGGCTCAGAAAAGTAGAAGCAAAGCGAACCTGAGCTATTTTATTCTTTGTCTTAGAAAAAAAGTCCCCAAATTGCCATCCTAAGGCCTAACTGTCAAATCCTCTAACGAGCACGACTGTGTCGTGCTCTTACACAGACAGACCATTGGTACCCGAAGTTGCATCCAAACCCCCAGCAATCTCCTTCCTTGCTTCCATCAAGCAATGGTGGGCTCCCCACCACACCAAAAACAACCTCAAATCTCCACCCTTCTCTTTCCACTTCGCTTTCCCTGCAAAGCCCAAGCCGTCCTTTAAATTCACACTTCATGGTCATGTTTCATAAGATACAGTGGGAGAGTGGGAAGCTGTTTTGCCTCTAGTCAATGGGAAAGGACCATGAGGGGTGTGAGAGTAGAAGACTTCAGAAGTGGGGGCCCCACAGCAGAGGGCGGCGGTATATATAGACTGCTGCCTTAAAACATGATGCTCAGTCTGACTCCTGGCTCTGTGGAGCCCTGGGAAAGGTAGGCAATCTTACTGAGCCTCAGTTTCCTCATCTGTAAAATGGGGAAAGTAGGAAAAAAATACCCTACTCACAGTGTTGCAAAGATGAAAAAGTCAGCGCTTACACTAGCAGTTAGCAAATTATTCATTAGAAAAATATAACGTAAGAATTCCTGCCTCACCTGTAGGGTCAGCCCCAAAAGCAAGATGATCAGACTGGCTGGGAGAGGTGCCCTTATCGAGCGCTGAGGACACGCAGTGGCTGGCGCACACACTCGAGCAGGCGCGTGTTTGTGTGTGGGCATGCACACGTGCGCACACATTCCATTTTCCCCACCAAACTGCTCACACATATCATCGCACACTTCACGTTGGACTTCCGCAGTGTGACTTTTCAAGAGGACGGCTTTTATTTGCAAATTCTCAGGGGCTTTCACCCATTACCCCTGTCCTGACCCTCCTGCTATCCTAACCATTCTCTTTTGAGGAGCTTGTGGTGTCACAGTCCTTGTCAGTTTTTAACTAGATGAACACTGTCCAGGTCCCATCTGTTAGTGTCCGGGGGTGTGATTTCAGCAGCTTGCCACCATCACGCTCGCTGACTTTATGAAATCTTCCTCTTTTCCTTGTTTTTTTTCTTTTTTGCAAGGTTGGTAATTTTTAAGTCAGTTTGCCTTGGACTTGCACTACAGTGTGGGATAATATTTGGCATCTAGAACAGCGGCTTTCAACTAGGGGTGATTTCATCTCCCAGGGGACATTTGGCAATGTCTTGAGACATCTTTGGTTGTCACAACTGGGGAGCAGGTGCCACTGGCATTGGGTAGGTTGAGACTGCGGAAGCTGCTCCATACCCTGCAGTGCAGAGGACAGCCCCTACCACAGAGGGTGCTCCAGCCCCGAATGACAACAGTACTGTGGCTGAGAAACTCTGATCTGGAACCCAGGGGGGCCATGGTACCTCTGAGGCAGGATATTTGAGTAGGGACTTATTTTTTACAAGGGATCAGTTCCTTAGTGACCAAAGTCAACTTTGGGGCTCTTCTGCCTCCTTCTAACTACAATGAATTTATACTAAGCTTGGGGCTCTGCAGCCAGACTTCGTGGAATTGAATTCCAACTCTGCCACTTCCTAGCTGTGTGACCCCGGGCAAGATACTTAACTGCTCTGGGCTTCTGTTTTCTCACTACTAAACACGGCTGATAATAGCACCCACTGAGTGGGGCTGTTGTATTAAGTGGGTTGATACCTAAAGTACTTAGAACAATGCCTGGTGCAGAGTGAGTTGAGGAACGAGTGGGAAGTGGACTGAATCTCCGGTGCACACATGGTGAGCTTCCCACCGAAGATTCACAGGAGGAAAATGGCAGCAGTAGCCAGAGACTACACTTCCCAGCCTCCCTTGCAGCTAGATGGGGACACATGACTAAATTCTGGCCAATAGAATGCAGGCGGAAGTGCAGTTCACCACTTCCTGGCCCGGCTTGTAAGCACCTCCCACTCCACTCCAGTCTCCCACCATCTGATTGGACGTAGGCTCTTAGAGCAACTTTGGAAGCCACCTGTTACCTTCGTAGAGCCTCCGTCACCTGGATCCCTGAGTAACTGCATGGAGCAGAGCCGCACTCGTGCCACCCACTGCTCCGACCCGTCCCACGCCTCCCCAGTTGTACTTTAGAAGTTGGTTTCTTACACAAGAAATCTTAAGCCAGAGCTTTCTGGTTTTAGTTGTTGTAGCAGCTGATGTTAAGTAACACAGCCTCTTCCCTCACAAATATAATCATCTCCTCGACACCTGGCCAGGGTCAAGATGACCCTGGAATTCTCTTCTTCACACCTTTCCTATGACCTGGTAGAGAAGGCCAGGAAAGAAGTCCTCTCTCCCTGTGAGGATGGGGAAAGGGAATGGGTTGCCCAGGCCTGCGTCTTGGTAAAGATCTGAGATACGGGAACAAGGAGAGAATGGAGAGTCCTGGTAACTTGGCCAAGGTTTGGATCTCAGGCCAGAGAATGGGGGTGAGTGAGACTTGCCCCAAGTTAAATACAAACTCACATCAGTGCCACCGAATAGCAGCAGTATGTGCCAACATCAAGGTCATCCACTTGAATGTCACTTTCCCAGTGAGGCCTGCCCTGACCACCCCATCTAATGGTGTATCCTCTTCCCCAGAAAGTGGGAGAGCCAGGATTTGAACCCAATACTCCGAACTCCCTTTACCCAACTTTACGATTGTTTTTCCACAGCACTCCCTACCTGCTAACACACCGTCGCTAATGTTTAGGGGTTCCCTCCCTCCCCAGCTGGATTTTGATGGCTACGAGTTCTCCCCATCACCTATGATAGTCACAGGTACACAGTAGGTGCTAAATAGATTATCCCCATTTAACAGATGAGGACACTTGGCCAGAAAGTGGGAGAGCCAGGATTTGAACCCAGATTGTCTGGTCCCTGGGTCTGGCAGGCCCTCTAAGACTTCATTTTGCCTGAGCCCACATCGTAGAGTTGACTAACCCTGGACAAGCATTAGGGGAACCTACAGCAAAGCTGTTTGTTCAATTTTGTTTGAAAAATATACACTGTGTTTGTGTGTGGTGTGTGGACAGGGTCAGGGTCAGGCTCACAAAATTGATTGGAGACCTTTATAAGGATGGGGAGGTACGCATGCTCAATCTTGGCCTCTCCACCCATCAGCTGTGTGATCTTGGGGCAATAACTTAACCTCTCTGTGCCGCAGTCTTATCATCTATAAAAGAGGTTCATAGGCACACATATACACATATGTGCGCACACCAATGGGCACATATGGGCACACATTAGTAATAAGGTTCATTGTTGGCGCTGCTATAAAAGCGTCTGTTAAGGAAATAATGATCACAGTTTCCACCTGGAGCTCGAGAGCGTGGGGCAGGCCACCTAAAGGGAGCCGATCGCTGCGCTGTATTCAGTTGCACGCCGCCTGGAGAAAGGTGTGTTCCAGTCGAAAGAGCTAACAGCGGCCTTCCAGTGACTCCTGCTAATTTTAAGGACAAGCTTCTTTGTGCCGACACTTGAGCCAATTGTTGCCTTCTCAATAACAGCACTGGTGTGTGTTTAGAGGCATTCATTCCATTGAAAAGACGTCTCTCTCTTCCTCGAGAAAGCTGAAAGTGGCAAGTGGCCCAGGCTGCCCCAAACGGGACAGAAAATGGCTCATAGCGGAGCTGAGGTGGGCAGGGAGGAAAAACCTCAGTGCTGTATTCTCCACGTCCTCCACCTGCCAGGCCAAAGGATCTAGCATCGCCTAGATGTCGCCCAAGCCCCTGCAAAGCACGTACAACTCCAAAGTGCTTTCCAGAAATGAGCTAACTAATCCCCAGGGGTGGGTCATGATGCTAAATGTGACCACCCCTGAGGGGAAGAGCGTGGAAGAATGTTTTTCCAAGAAAACGGGCAAAACTGCGGGGCAGGGAGCAAGAGAACTTTCGTAATGTAGTGGCGATGAGGAAGATGATATTATTACTAGTAGTAATGTATTATTAATATTCTCAAGTCTCTAATATTATCGAGCATGTGCAAGGAGCCAGGCACTGTTCTAAGAGCTTTTGTGCACGAGTTCAATCAATTCTCTCTGTAACTCTATAGGAGTTACACTCAGTGGGAGTGTTATTAACCCCACTGAACAGATGAAACCAATGAGGTTCAGAGAGGTTTGGGAATCTGCCCCAAGTCACACAGCTTGCAAGACAGGGAGCTGGTGCAAGCCCAGGTAGCCTGGCATATACCACCCTCACCATCCTCACTGTTATAATGATGTTTTGTGCATTTTAATATGTACTGAGGTCGGCTACGACTGATCCCATATTACAGATGAAGAAACTGAGGCATAGAGGGGTTTTTCTGACTGGCCCAGGTCAGATAGCTGGAAGGTGGTGGAGTCAGGATTCATCCACGCTGCCCACGTCAGCACCACTGGGACTTTAAAATTGCCCGAAAAGGGAATCTGATCCCCAACATTAATGGGACAGCTTCAATTCAGGGTTTGAGCAGGACAAGAGGCTGATACATTCCATGTGTACTGCCCAACCCCAGAGTGGGTCTGTCCAGCTTGGCAAAAATCCTTTGTATCCAATACATCTGTTGACACTGCGCTGGGCAGAAAGGGTGGGTGGACCTCTGCATACCAGGGCAGCAGGAGTCCTTCAAATATACCTGCATTCTGGGCCACCACCCTTTGGCTAGAGTAAACCTTCTAAATAAAAATCTAATCACAACCACCCCTTGTCTAAAGCCTTCTATGGCTCCCTTGTCCCTTCAGGAGAAAGTCCAAACCCACAAAACATGGGCTGGTCCCTGAGGACCTTCTGGAGGTTCTTCTCTTGCCACTTCCCTCTCCCGACACACAAGCTCATGCACACACACACACAAACATGCACACACAGCGCACATACATAGCCACACACACACACACACACACACACACACACACACACACACATGGCTGCAGTCACACTCTGTTTCCTGCATAAATCCTGCATCCAACGTCGCCACCTGGGCAAGCCCACTCCGCTTTTCTGTGCCTCATCTTCCTCATTAGGTAAAGTATTTTGTTCTCCCATTTTTTTCTTAGACTCTAGGAGTGCCTGGCACACACTATACCCTTAACGACCATTTTCTGTTTGGTTTTGTGGAAGACAGTACAAAATTCAGAAAAAACACAGAGCATTTACCATGGAAAGGAAGTTTTCTCTCCACACCGACCTCCAAGCCTTTCAGGGTGTCCCCTCTACAGAGGCAAATACAGTTATTAATTGCTTATGGACCCTTCCAAAGATACCCTATGCTTTTACAAGAAAATGGTAGCATCATTCCAAATCTTGCTTTTTTCACCTGACAATATATCTTGGATATAGAGATTCTTATTTTTCTCATCTGTAAAATGGGGATATGAAAGAATCTACCTCTCAGTCTTGTTATAAGGCTTAGAGGATTTAATTTAGAGCAGTGTACCTTGTACTTTGTGTACCTTTTACACAGTAGATAGTCTACAAGTGCTAGATCTTACTGACACCCAGAAATCTGTTTCTTTCTTTTTCAATGCCTTTATAAAGCACGCCAATGAATGGATGTACCATAACTTATTTAACAGTCCTCAGCGATGGACACTTGAGTTATTTCTAGCTCTTTGCTACAATAATGCTTAAAACGTGTGGTTGAATAAGCAAAAGAACCAAGGAATGAAGAAATGGATGTAGGAATACTCTTTGCACAGGATATAAGGAACTTGGGTAAGTTTCAGAGATTCCAAGTTCTTCTAAGATACCTTCCTAATCGGGTAAGTCCCAGGCTTTCACAAATTCCTTCCATGCGGTACTAAGGGTGTGTGTTCAACATCACCGGCATGACAAGATTATGCCACTGAGTGTGTGCGGTGCTATGTCAGTTTCTTGATGGAGAGCTGGTCTACCCAATGTGAGACAGAACTCTCACAGGGGCAAGCTGGGTTTGTCCACGATTTAGCAGCCATTCTTACCCCAAAGAATGTAGTTCGTTTTCTTCCCATCAACTCACGGCTGGCTTTGAGGATATTGTTGGTCCCGAAAGGGAAGACAGTGGTTGGCTGAAGGAAGTATCATCTCAGCCCCAGGGAGGGGGGTGTGTTGCAAACGAACAGCCCCAAGGGCGTCCTCGAGGGGTTCGAAGGATACCTGGTGAGCCGGGGTTGAGCTGTGGGATGAAGGGCGAAGAATGGGGTAGGAGGCAGGGACAATGAAGGACACAGATCGTGAGCTTTATTAAAATGTATTTTTGTAACTCCGGGTTGAAAATAGACATAGAGACTTCATGCTGACCGCTCCATCTCCATGACGTATCCCCGCTAGTGGGGGCCTTTCCATTTAGCACGTCTCCGTGGCAACGGGCCACTTCTCATTCACGCCATCTCCAGGGTTACCTCGCCTGGCTCATTCATGACTGTTGCCATGGAGACAGGTCCATTGATACAATCTTGACTCTTTGGAGGAACTTTGCTTTCTGGAGCGACGGAGTCTTGGCTGTGGGGTAGGGATGGGCTTGCGCGTGGTGGGGAGTAGGAGTTCGAGACCAGCCTGAGCAAGAGCAAGACCCCATCTCTACAAAAAATAGAAAAAT
>RJWJ010037238.1:0-15657 GCA_004363605.1 Indri indri | reverse complement strand
AAATTTATTTCAGCATACTATGGGGGCACAAATGTTTAGGTTACGTGTATTGCCTTGCCTCCCTTTCCCCCAAGTCAGAGCTTCAAGCGTGTCCATCCCCCAGATGGTGTGCATAGCACTCATTATGTATCTATATACCCATCCCCTCCTCCCCCTCCCATCTGCCCGACGCCCAATAAATGTTATTCCTATATGTGCACTTAGGTGTTGATCAGTGAAACCAATTTGATGGTGAGTACATGTGGTGCTTATTTTTCCATTCTTGGGATACTTCACTTAGTAGAAAGGGTTCCAGCTCTATCCAGGAAAATACAAGAGGTGCTATATCACCATTGTTTCTTATAGCTGAATAGTACTCAATTTTCTAGTGTATATATTTAACAGGGATCAAGGTATCTTATTTTCTAAAAATTAACATCTCTTTAATAGTTATTTAGATAACTTTGTTATTTGAATTGTTTATTACATTGGATTCTCCTCTAAGAAGTCCGTTTTTTTTCCGAAGATAATAAAGATATTGTCCTATTCTTTTTTCCTCTTAGTTTGATAGTTAGGTTTTAAATCCATGAATAATTTCCTTTACTGTATGATATATAAACTATATATCTAACTTTATGTTTTCTTGATATGGTGAGTAGCTTCCCCAAGCAATGTCTTTTATGGATTTGTGGTTCAACCTCTATCATACACCTTTAATTATCTTTTCTTTCAATCAACGAATACTTATTAAGCATTGTTACAGATGCTGAGCAAACAAGGGTCAAATTCTCTGCTTAATTGAATAATTTTTTTTCATGAGTCGGTTGGACAGTAATAAAATTATAAAAAAAAACTCAGGTGTGTAGTTTTGTATATATTAAATTTGGGATGTGTACTGATATCTTAGCAAAGGTTTCAAGTAGGTAGGTATTTGGAGTTTAGGAGAAAGGTGTATGATGGTCTGAATTTCAGTGTTGTCACCATCTAGATGATATTAAGCTACCAGGATGAATTAGTTGCCATGGAAGTGAGCATAAACAGAAAAAACAGTACCAAAAACTGATATTTGGGTACATTATAATGTTAAAAAGTCTTGAGGGAAAAGTAGGAAACAGCAAAGGAGTTTGAGAAGAGACCAATGAGTTAGGACAACAGCAAACTGCATCTGAGTCAATGCTGGCTGTTTAACCATCTAAAATAAGGACTCATAACTGACTGTTGGATTTGGCACAAAAGAGAATATTGTTGAATTAGTGAAGTTGATTACAGAAATTTCAGAGAATTGGTAAGAATGAAATCTCATTGGACTGTACTGAAGAGAGAATGGGAGGAAAAATATTGTGGACCCTAAATAATGACAACTATATACAGGACTTTTGTTCAAAAGGGAAGAGATTCATGCTTGAAATTCAATTTGACCTGCTGAGAAATATGTTCTAAATTTTTTTAAGAGGTGAAAAATATCAGTACTTTGAATATTTGTGGTAATGTTTCTACTGGGAGCCAAACATTGATGGCACAGGAAAGAAAAGAGTAATTATTGGAGACATGTCTTCAGATAGTGAAGAAGGAATGTGATCGAATGTATAAGTCATGTGATTCGGGGGAAGTTTTAAAGTCCACACCTTAACCTTAGCATGTTGGCTGGAGTAGCATCTCAAGACAAAGATCTTCAAGGGCTACTGTCACTCCCCGTTTGACTCAATCCCTGCAAGGTATTCTTGGCTCTTGGAAAATTTCCTGGTACTATTGATTTACAAAAGTTACCTTTTCATATTTTATTGTCTGTTTAAATCAGCTATCAGTATGTATATGATGCGATGATTGGGTCAGAGAACCAAGTGGCTAGCAACTTTGACTTGATCTAACTATTGTTCTCTGCCAGCAACCTAAGCAGAGTCCAGACAGGACCTTGCATTATGTTCACTGTGTGATTTTGGTGGATTTTTTTTTTTTGTTGTGTTTTATTTTGTTTAATTTTTGTCTGACTCGCAGTAGAAATAGGATACTAATCATCTACCTAGGGCAATGTAGAACACAAAATAAGTGGGCATATTAAGAAAATTCTCCCCATTCCCTTTCTTAGCCTGCTACCCAGGCTTTCTCTAGAATAACTACAACTAAATCGGTAGAAATTTACTTGTTTTTCAGCTGATTATTTGGACTACCATCAACCTTTCTATAACTTTTGTGGCATCTTTGTTGCTGAGTTATGGAAGGACCAGCTAGCCTGTCTTGATTCACAGTCTTGTTTTATCACATGCAGAGAGATGTTAAACATCAGAGAAGCTTCTTTAAATTTTCCACCCTCACCCCCAGATATTCATAATAAGTTATTTTTTTCTTATGACATAGAAATAGTTTAAGCAAAACCTTATTGTATTTTTATTTGAATTTATAGTAATAAAGAATTCCAGTATGCAATTATCTTATTTCATTTGCTTTCACTCAGGGTACACAAGTACTGTTCAGATTCAAATAAATAGTAATTATTCTTTGGGAAATACTTTGCCACATAGGGAACAATTTGGACCTTTGTTTGTTAAAGTGAACATTTCATATGAAAACACTAGATTTTTGGAGTATTGCAAATTCCTTTCCACTTATTGTAAAAAAACCCTTGTTTAATTAATAGAGCTTCTGAGGGATATGACTTCTAAATTATTTTCTTGGAATTTGAGCTAAGCTGGGTGGTAAAGAATTAATAACTAGGTACGACTATTCAAACTAGGCTTTTGCTTCATTCATTTGGGTTTACTATGAAATCAAACAAAACAAGTTGGGAAAGAAGGTGCCAGAATTAAAAGGAGGGTGATGGAAGAACAACCACAATGCCTCCCTAGAGCTGCACAGAGGCACTCGCAGAAAAGCCACCACAGCAATAAAATACTCTGCATTCCGTTTCTTACATTACGCTTGGCATTGTTGGAGGTGTTTCTCCACCATGGTAACTGTTACTGTGGAGCCTACCAACATCATCACTGATGAAGCCTCCAACTGTTAAGCACCATCCCTCCAGCCTGAGCCCTCAAAGGAACTCACTGAAAAGGGCGGAGAAATCACCTGGGGTTATTATAAACTGTTTTAGGGAACTTTAGAGAGAATAGGACTAACCGATCCTAGCATCTAAGATCTAGATTTACAGGTTCCAGGTATTTTGCATTGGTTCTTTACTAGGAGTTTTGTTTGTTTGTTTGTTTTTGTTTTTTCAAATTCATATGTCCAAGCTTTAGATAAGACATGGTAAGTAAGTCTCAGTTTCTTGGTATCAGGCTAAGGATTGCTTTTATATATTTATATTTTAATCTGTGTATTGTTCCAGAGTACCTAAAAGGTATGAACAACCAAACGGTGACCTTGGTTTCATTCAATAATCTTCCAGAGCAGTGCTTCTTAAACTACCTCTGGTGAGGTACCAGTTTTCTCCGTTCATCACAAACCAAAATTTTATAAAATACAATGGAAAAATGACCAGAAAAATAAAACCAAAAAAAAAGGCAAAGAAAGCACAAACCGTATTTTTTATTATTATTATGGCAAATTGTCCTTATAGTTACTCTCAATTACAGTACAATTTCCAGTTAGACTGTTAAGAGTTCAGCAATAAAAACTTGTCTCCTGCCCTCGTTTTGGATAGCCCTATTTTAAAGTGTGATTTTGCTTACCCATCAAATGGTTGAAATATTACTTATCCCTCCCTATTCAGAGGGTGCAAGGAGAGGAGAAATTAGAAAGCAATGTGAAATCATTAATTTTAAGATAAATGTAAGGATTCATCTTTACATTTCTTTAGTGACTACCATGATGCCATGTGTATGGAATGAGACCAACACTACTTTTGAAATATGAATTAAAAAGAATGTTCAGAGTGTGTACTAGTACATTTTGTTTGTCTGTGTAAATAATTTTCAGTGTGTTTTTTTTTCCCCCCAAACTGTCAGATGTCACACTGGAACTCTGCCATCAATGTGTGACACTCAGCCAGCTAGCAGTGACAACCCAAGATGTTAACCGCAAAGCAGACATGACTAGCATAAAAATGTTGATTTCACAGTATACTTTCCAAGAAGAAAAAACAGAATTATCCTAATGCTTTGTTATATCATCTATAGTATGGGAATGGGAGGCAGGAAATGTGATTTCTTTAAAATGATTTTTTTCTAAATAAAGAAAACTTGAATTTCTTTTCATATAAGAAGGAAATACAGCTGTTCTTGATGGAAGACTAATACAGAAAAATGTTGAATTCATCTGTCATTATGGATGAAAATCTACTTGACAAAACTTTTCAACTGAAAAGAACCCATAGAAAGCTTAAACGCATGTAGTGGTTTAATTTTTGATATTCAAAAACCCTAAAATAGAAAAGAAAATAAATATAATTATTAAAATGAATGTCATTATTTTTACATTCAAAAATAATCTAGATATTCAAAATTTTTCCATCTTAATCCAAAATTTGTATGTTCAAATCATGTATGTTTACAATAAATCAGAATTACAAATTATAGTATAAATCTTTTGATGTAAAATTTAAGGTATTTTTTCTAAATTAAATAAATTACAATAATTCTTTTAAAAATTTTGGTGAAGATAATTGTGCAGAAATAATTAAATTACATAATTAAAAATTATTTTTAATTTAATTGAACACCTTATATTTCTCATCAGGATTAAGTGTGTTAAAAATCAACATTTGTATATTAATGAAGCAAAAGAGTCCAGGTAGAAATGTATACTGATTTTATTAACATAGAACAAAGGACAGTTCCATTATAGCAAATAGTCTAATTATATATATATATGAATATATATGAATATATATAAATATATATATATATGAATGATATACATAAAGAAATAGAGAGGAAAAGGTCTAGGTTTAATGGTAATAATGAGACTAAGAGCAAATGTGGGAGAAAAACACAGTGGAGATAATGTTTGTTTCCCCCCACCACGCACATGTTGAAATCCTAACTCCCTAAGGTCTGGTATCAAGAGGTGGAGACTTTGGGGGACAATGAGGTCATGAGGATGAATCCTTGTAAATGGGATTAGTGTCCTTGCAAAAGGGCCCCCAGAGAGCTCCCTCACCCCTACCCCTCTGCCATGTGAGAACATAGCTATAAAATGGTCATCTGTGAACCAGGAAGAGAGCCCTTCCCAGAATATGATCACACTGGCACTCTATTCTCAAACTTCCAGCATAGAGAGCTGCGAGAAAGAAATTTCTGTTGTTATATGCCGCCCAATCTATGGTACTTTGTTATAGCACCACAAATTGACTAAGAAAATATTTAAATTTCTGCTTATAGTTTACTTTTAACAGTCATAACTCAAAAGAAGTGTATTTCTTTTTTTTTTTATTTCAGCATATTATGGAAAAAAAGCAGTGTATTTCAAAAGTGGTTTGTAGTTTGACATTCTTTCTGTTCCCTCTGATATACCATTAATATTTTGGTTCCTTATTTCCTTTAATTATATTTCATAATAAGCTAAGACAAAGTTAGCACAGAATAATTTTGCATGAATAAAGGGATATGTATTGAAATCTTGCATTCCAAAAGGCTTGATGTCAGTCCTTCCAATGACCAAGACAAGATAATAAAGAGCAATAGGCTTTGTAAATTCACCCTTTCACTCTATCAAAAATTGCATGTAACTTTTACGTGGGTTCATGACTAATACATCTGAAAAGGCCTTTTGAGTTTTGGAGAATTTAATGTTGTTATTTGTACTACTTGATATTTGTAGCTGAAAATTTTTTCTCCAAGTAGAAATCTTGGAGATACATATATCTACTGATAGAAGTATGCCAACTTTCTGACCTTCTAAAATTTGAAGATATACCTTAATAAAATCTCTCAACAGTGTTTAACTTAACATTGAATAAATTAATTAATGTACAATATTGATTATATTTTTAGAAACATATACAGGTATAATTTATGTATTATTTATTATATTACATTAATAAACAATTATTCATTATATTATATATAATAAAATTTTCAAGCATTTCTCTTTAAATAAAACAAATAGAATTTTGAAGCATTAAAATGCACTGTGAAGTTGAAATACATGTATCAACATTATAAGGACTGTATTAATATTTTCAGGCATTTTAACATTTGGTACAATAAAAAGCAAAAATAAGGGTAAATAGAGTAAGATTCTGTAGATTACTTTCCAAATCTTAGTACAAGAATCTGAGTTACATTCATCAAAGATGATGCTCCTGGTTTTGATATCAGAGAGTCCTTAATTCATAATTTTATAAACCAAAACAAATGATTTTTAATGAATATAAGTGAACCATGACTTTGTAATTTTTATTATAGTCTTTTTTACTACAGAATTTGCTTAAAATAAGCATATATAAAGTAATCTTTAAAGGGTGTAGACTGGATTTTTAAGACTGTCTTATATCTTCTATCTTCAGAGAAATATTGAAAATAAATCTAACTGAAAATTTCATTTTGGTTTCTATTTTTCTTTTTCTTCTTTTGCTTAGCAGCTGCTTATTTTTCTCATAATTTGCATAGGTGTCAAGCAAAAGGATGTTGTTGTTTGTATTTTCAATATCAAGATATACCTTCTAGATTTCTGTTGACCCATGTGTTCAAAGTGTAGTTAGTTTTCATCGGTCATATTAATAGAACAAGTTTGATTTCAGCAATGAACCTGACAAAATGCCAAGCATTATTTGCCTATTGATAGGAAAATTTTCCTTTGTTCATAGGACTATGTTCCTGGCTCTCATTTCAATTCTGCAATTATCTTTTGTATAACGAGTCCCTTATTTCCTATTATTGAATATATTTTATTCCATTTATGTTTGTAGAAAGGATAGCTTCCTGATTGGGAAAGAAATCCTCATTTAACAGGAATACAAAGATTCAAAGACTTTCTATCTTACAGCATTAAGTATTCCTTAGTAACACCATGAAGTATTCCTTTTGGCTGTGGTAGCATGATTCTTAGTTTTCACCCTTTCATACTCAAATTTAGGTTTGGTATAACATGGTAAAAATCATGATGTAGAAAATTTATTAAAATGCATTCTGATTATTTATAAATAGATTACACATCAGTAATAGTGCTAAGTATTCAAAGTATTCAACTTAGATTTGTATATACCCCATTTTATTTAGATTGGCATATTAATTCATCTACTATCAAGAAGAAATTGAATTTCATTAATTTATTATGAAGAGGGCATAAAGTTAATGTATTTGTTTTCTGTTGCTGCTGTAACAAATTTTCACTATCTTTGTGGCTTAAAATAACATGCATTTATTCTGTCACAGTTCTGTAGGAAAGAAGTAAGGGAGCAGAGTGACTATGCTGGGTCCTTTGCTTAGAGTCCCACAAGATTGAAATCAAGATGTCAGTGGCGCTGTGTTCCTTTCCAGAAACTCTGGCACTGAATATGCTTCATTTAGATTGCTGACCAAATTCAGTTCCATGCAGTTGTGAGACTGAGGTCCCATTTCCTTGATGACTGTCATCTTGGAACCTTTCTCGGAGTCTCAAGAATTTTTGTCCCATCCATTTTAAAACTAGCAATAGCAGGTTGAATCGTCACTCTTTGAATTTCTTTGATTTCTGCTGCTGCATCTCTCTTATTCCAGCGGAGAAAGTTATCTGCTTTTGAGAACCCATGTGATTAGATCAGGCCAGCATGAATGATGGATAATGCAGAATAATCTCCCTTTTAAAAAGTCGATAAACTTAATTACATTTTCAAAGATTCCAGGGATTAGCATGAAGACTTCTTTTTTTTTTTTTGAGTCATGCTGCCTACCAGATTTAGTGCATAACATAGCCCGTCTTTTATCTTGCCTTCTAATGAAAAAGGACTGGCCTCACTATAGAGTGTATATGTTCTGAATTTTAGGAGACATCTCATTTTGCTTATTATCATGAAGAAACTAATTTTACACGTTAAATTTTTAGGCCTGAGCGGCGCAAAAATGTTACAAAATGGTTTTGTGGCTAACTACATTTATCTGCCTATTTTTATCCTCTTTGGCTCACTTTGGTAATTCGAGCAAATTATCCTGGAACTGAGAAAGTACAAGAGGCCAATTGGATAAACGTTAGGGAGCAAGAAAGATGAAAAGGGAAACAGAGACCAAACTTCACCATTTCTTACAACTTTTGATTTAGAGTAAGATATTTTTGCTTTAAGAGCATTTTTTCAACTATCGATGAATATAATTCACAATGGAGATAATGTAAATAGCTAGTCACAGTCTATGGTTTGGTTTGAAAACACACATCATTATATTTAGAGCCAGTGAAGTAAGATTGAGTTTCAAGTTCTATACTCCCAGAATGGAGGTAATAAGGCAGTAGTCCCAATGTGTGAATTAGTTTAAATCATTTTAAAGTGCTCTCCGCTGCCCTACCACCTGTAGCTGGATGAGGGCTGGATTTTCCCATTTAAGTTATAAATGAAGGATAATTATTTCCTTTGTTTTTTTGGCTTTTTCATTTCTGAGACATGTTCATAAAAGGAATAGTTTAATAATTATTTCATCAAAAATAATACTGGGCTCAGAAAAACAGGATTGATAATTAGAATATGCTTTAGTGAAATTTTTAATTAATAATTATTTTATTTATTTTATATTTAAAACAAAAATGTATATACTATTCTGTTATTAATACATCTACTGTTTGTTTTACACATGAGAAATACTTCAGCAATGTTTGGCAGAGATACATTTCAGTTTATAGCAGAGGTATTTTTTATACTTAAAATTCCAAATTTAGATAAACTTTAAGACGATTTCAGATACAAAATGAGGCTCTCAATCTCTAATGCAATCTATAATGTAATTTCTAGAACCACCACCAGAATATATGTACAAAGAAATTAACTAAAAATCCAACAGAAAAATCAAATTAGTATACTAAAAATATTTCTTTAACATAAAAGAAGCCAATAGGAACAAAAATATAAAAAATACATTTTTAAAGTTTTATTTCATTGTAATCAAAAAATAATAATTGTACATATTTATGGGGTACAATGCGATGCTTCGATATGTGTATATACTTTGTAGTTATCAAATCAAGGTAATTAGTATTTCCACCACTTCAAACATATGAGGTAAAACAAATTTGAAATAACCTAAGAGATACAAAAATGTTTACCCTGGATCCAGGTATATCACTTTGGCTACATATGAATAGCCTTAGTATTTCAATAAAAAAGAAATCTAAAAGAGATACAAATCACTTCCAAAGCCATTTATGGGTGTGTACGTGTGTGTGTATTAAATATATATGAAGTTAAAAGGTGGAAAAATACATACCATGCAAACAGTAAGCATAAAACTGCTGGAATAGCTACATAGATGACAAACAAAATGGATTTTAAAGTACAGAATATTAATTAAAAAAAGCAAATTCTTAAGGGCAAATACATAGAATAGGATGATACAACATTTATAAATAGAAATGCAAGTAATTACAGAGTGCCAAAATTCTTAAGTAAACTTCAAAAAATAGAAAAGAGAAATTAACAATTTAATAATTATAGACGGATATTTCAGTAGTTTTATTCAATAATTAAAAGAGTGAGAAGATAAAATATCTTTGAGTACAAATGATTTGTACATTTATAACCAACTTGACCTAATTAACATGTATAAAATCCAAACAGCTCCAGGACACATATTCCTTCAGTTGTGCATTATCTATTAACCAGTATAAACCACATTCTGAGTCATAAAACAAATCCCATTAAATTTGGAGGATTCAAATTACATGATCTCTGACCAAAATGGATTCAAATTACAAATCAATAATACAAAGAAATTCAGGAAATCCATAAATAGGTAGAAATCAACACATTTCAAAATAAACCATGGATAAAAGAAAAAAATCACAGAATAAATTAGAGAATACATTGAATTAAATAAAAAATACAGCATATCAAAATCTATGTGATGTAGCTAAAGCATTGCTTAGACAGAAACTTATAGCATTTAATATTTGTATCATGAATAACTAATTTAAAGTCAATGCTCTAGGTTCCATCATGAAAAGTTGGAAAGAGAAGAATAAATTAAACTCTAGGATAAGCAGACAGAAGAAAGGAAATAATAAAGATCAGAGTAGAAATTCATGAAAAAAAAAAAGAAAGAAAAAGAAGCAATGGAGAAAATCAACAAAAAACAATAAAATCAAAAACGCTATTTTGATAAGCACCAATAAATTGAATAAAATTTTGACTAAATGATCAATTAAAATATACCAATATTAAGAATAAAATAAGGACCTCAGTAGGGTAACTAGGGTCATTAGGTGACGAGTAAATATGGTAAAAAGAAACTTTTATGCAAATTAATATTACAACTTAGAAAAAATGGTCACATGCAATAAAAAACAACTGCTTCAAAAAGAAGGAAGATATAAATTGTCCAATATAAATTAAATAAATCTAATTATTCATTTAAAAAGCATTCCACAAAATAAAATCTAGTTCTAATTGTACCACAGGTGAATTTTTAAAAGTTTTAAGTAAGAAATTTTACCAATCTTCCCTAATTAATTGGAGAAACACTTTACAGCTTATTTTAAGAGGGAAGTGTTACCCTGATAACAAAGATGAAAAAGAACATGACATAAAAAGAAAATTTGCATCCAATATCCTTCATGAAGATAGATGGAAAATAGTTAATAAAATATTAGTCAATTCAATTCATTCACATATATAAAAGGAAAGTACAACATGATCAATTGGCACAGGGTAATATTTTGGGGTCAGAAATGTTCTAAAAGCTAATTTTAGTGCTATTGCAATAATGTCCAAATTTACAAAACCCAGCAAACTATTCCCTTAGAATATGTGATCTTTGTTTTATATAAATTATACTTCAAGCAAGCTCTAATAAAAATCCTCATTAACTACATATCCAATAATTTAACCAAAATATTTTTAAATTATAATTTTATTAAGAGTTCTGGTTGATACCTAGGACTCTTAAAGTTATAGTATTACCCAGTCTTATAAATGGTATAAATACTATAATAAGATAATATTAGCATTTGTAATTTAATGAAACAAATACTTCAATTAAAAGAAATGATTTTTAGGCCAGAAAAGTAAAATAAAAGTTATGCTAAATCTGTGAAGTATGACATTGGTATTTCACAGATCTAGAAAAAATAATTCTATGCTACACTTTGAACCAGAAAAGAGCCCAAATAGCCAAAGCAATCTTAAGCAAAAAGAACAAAGCTGGAGGCATCACATTACCAGCCTTCAAACCATACTACAGGACTACAGTAACGAAAACAGCATTATATTGGCATAAAAATAGAGACATAGACCAATGGAACACAAGAAAGAACCCAGAAATAAAACCCTCCACATACAGCCAACCGATCTTTAACAAAGCTGACAACAATATAACACTGGGGAAAAGAAGCCCTATTCAATAAATGGTGCTTAGAGAATTGGATGGCCACATGCAGAAGACTAAAACAAGATCCATATCTCTCAACACTCACAAAAATTAATTCAAGATGGCTAAAAAGACTTAAATGTAAGGCATGAGACCATAAGAATTCTAGAAGGAAATGTAGGAAAAAACTCTTCCAGATACTTTCCTAGGCAAAGAATTTATGAAGAAGACCCCAGTGTTAATAACACAATAAAAGCAATAACAAAGCAATAACAAAAATAAATAAATGGGACTCCATCAAATTAAAAATCTTCTGTATAGCTAAGGAAATAATCAACAAAGCAAATAGAAAACCTACAGATGGGAGAAAATATTTGTAAACTATAGATCTGATAAAAGGCTGATATCCAGAACCTGCAAAGAACTCAAACAAATCAGCAAGAAAGAAAAAAAAACAAAAAAACAAAAACAAAAAAACATTTGAAAAGTAGGCAAAAGACATGAACAGAAGTTTTTCAAAAGAAGATAGACAAATGGCCAAGAAAACATATGAAAAAATGCTTATCACTAATCACTGGGGAAATGCAAACTAAAACCACAATGTCATATGAACTACTCCTGTTGGAATGGCTTTTATTAAAAGGCTCAAAAACGGTAGATGCTGGTATGCATGCAGAGAGAAAGGAACACTTATACGCTATTGATGGGAGTGCAAATTAGTGCAACCTCTGCGGAAAACAGTATGGAGATTCCCCAAAGAACTAAAAGTGGACTTACCATTCTATCCAGCAATCCCACTGTTGGGTACTTACCCAAACAAAAGAAGTCTTTTTTATCGAAAAGACACCTGCACTTGAATGTTTATTGCAGCACAATTCACAATTTTAAAGATGTGGAATCAACCCAACTTCCCATCAATTCTTGAGTAGATTAATAAAATGTGGTATGTGTATTCCATGGAGTGCTACTCAGCCATAAAAAAGGATGAATTAATGTCTTTTGCAATAATTTGTATGGAATGGGAGACCATTATCCTAAGTGAAGTATATAAAGAATGAAAAAACAAACAGCACAGGTACTCTTTGTTAAATTTGAACTAACTGATGAGCACACATGTACACAGAGAGAAGTAAAACACAGTGGAAATCAATTACGGGTGAGGGGTGAGGAGGGAAGGAGCAAAAATCTACCTAATGGGTACAATGAACACTATTTGGGTGATGAGCGCTCTTATGGCTTTGACTCAAGCCACGTAACAAATACATTTGTGAATCACTGTGTTTTTCCATTCTTTATAACTTCACTTAGAATAGTGGTTTCCAGTTTCATCCAAATTACTGCAAAAGGCATTAATTCATCCTTTTTTATGGCTGAATAACGGCCAGCAAACATATAAAAAGTGCTCAATATCTCTAATCATTAGGGAAATGCAAATCAAAACCACGATGAGATATCACCTAACCTCAGTGAGATTGGCCTTTATCAAAAAAATCCCAAAGCAGCAAATGCTGGTGAGGATGTGGAGAGATAGGAACACTCTTACACTGCTGGTGGCACTGCAAATTAGTGCAACATCTGTGGAAAAGAATTTGGAGATCCTCAAAGAGCTAAAGATAGAAATATCATTTGATCCAGCAATAACACCATTAGGCATCTACCCAAAGGATCAAAAGACATTCTATAATAAAGACATCTTCACTTCAATGTTTATGGCAGCACAATTCACTATTGCAAGGATGTGGAAACAACCCAAGTGCCCATCAATCCATGAGTTGATTATTAAAATATGGTATCTGTATACAATGGAATACTACTCAATCATAAAAAATGATGGTGATCTAGCATCTCTTATATTTCCCTGGATAGAGCTTAAGCTCATCTTCTGAAGCGAGGTATCACAAGAATGGAAGAATAGGCACCACATGTACTCGCCATCAAATTGGCACTTACTGATCAACAGTAAGGTGCTCACACAGTAGTAATATTATTTGGTAGTTGGGGGGTTGGGGGTGAGTAAACTCACAACTAATGGATGTGGTGAGCATTGCAAAGGGGAAAGGGCATGCCTCAAACCATGGTTTGGGTGTGGCAAAATCATAACATGTAACTAAAATGTTTGTACCCCCATAACATCCTGAAAAAAAAAATACATTTGAACTCCCTTGATATTTTGAAATAATAATAATAAAAACAAATAAAAAAAGAATTTTAAAGATATATTGATAACAAGAGACAAACCTAAAATATAAAACATAGAAGTGTTTAAAGTAAAAGAATTAAGGGGTATATTATAAAATTGTTAGCAAATATTTATTCTTCTTTCTCTTAGACTTTATGAGAATATTATACTTTTTACCTCAATGATATTGAGCTTTCCATATCATTTGAAGTGGCCAATACAATGTAAAAATAGCTTTTGCTTCATCCAAGCAGTAGCTTTAAATATAATTTCAGGGTGTGTCCTGACATTTCACATTCCTTTCCATAGCATGAAAAGAGCACATCCAGATAGGAGTTGCTACTTTAACAAGGTTTCTGATATGAAAAGACATCTGAAAGGGACTTAACCTGACCGGGATGGACCCTGGAGCAGTGTTGTCACAACTGAGTCATGGTCTCAGAAATGTATAAAATATATTTGTGCACTAAATCAACAAGACTTTGGGTATTTTTTATTCATGCAAAACCATTGAAAACAAATATAATGTTATGGGTTGAATTGTGTTCCCCCAAAATTCATATACTGAAGTCATAACTGAGATAACTGCTGGTATATCAGGATGTAGCCTTATTTTGCAATAGCATCATTGCAGATGTAATTAGTTATGCAGTCATACTGAAATAAGTCAGGCCCCTAATCCAATATGAATTTGGGTACAGACACACACACAGGGAGAAGGCCATGCAAAAATAAATGTAGAGATGGGGGTGATGCTCCTACAAGCTGCAAACACTGAAGATTGCCAGCAAACCATCAAAAGCTAAAAGAAAGTAATAGAATAGATTCTCTCTCACAACTCTCAAAAAACAGAGCGAAATACAAGGCCAGGCACAGTGGCTCACGCCTGTAATCCTAGAACTCTGGGAGGCCAAGGCAGGAGGATCCCTTGAGCTCAGGAGTTCAAGACCAGTCTGAGCAAGAGCGAGACACCCTTCTCTACTAAAAATAGAAAAAATTAGCCAGGCATGGTGGCACAAGCCTGTAGTCCCAGCTCCCTGGGAGCCTGAGGCAGGAGGATCGCAGAGCCCAGGAGTTTGAGGTTGCTGATGCCATGGCACTCCAGCCCAGATAACACAGAGAGGCTCTGTCTCAAAAACAAACCAAAACATAACAAAATATAAAACCCAAGTTAGCCAGCACCTTAAGCTTGGACTTCTAACTTCTAGACTATAAAACAAAGTATTTCTTTAAGCCATCCAGTTTGTGGTGCTTTGCTGCAGCAGCTCCAACAAACACTTCTGACAAACTTAAGGTAATATCAGACAAAGACTTAAAGGCACAATCATTAGAGATAAAGAGGTAATTCACAATAATTAAAGGACCATTACACAGGAAGTTATAAAATTCTAACTTTGTGTCATCTAATAACATTATTTCAATATGTCTGAAACAGACTCAGCAAAATTATAAAAATAATTGGCCAACTCTACATTTATGGTGGATGACATTAGCATCTGCCTTTCAATTAATGATAGAAAAAGCAGGAAAAAATAAGTGAGGATATAAAAGATTTTACAAACGTCATTAAGAATATTGATGCCATTGATATAGATTAATAAAAAAGAGCATTCAGCAAGGACAAAATACATCTTTCTTTCTATTAGACATAGGTCATTTACCAAAATTAACTCTTTTCTGGCATATCACAAAGGATGTACACAACTCACAATATAATTTCTTACCATAGTTAAAATCAATAATAGAGTAGAAACAAATAACAAGAACAATATCAAAAAAATACTCAGCATGAAATAAACCACGCACTCTTAAATAACCCATTGGTCCAAGTAGAAATGCAATAGAAATAAGAACATTTTGAACAGAATAAAAATTAAAATATCAGATGTACGAACTTGTGAAATATGATTAAATCTAGAGAAGTTAGAGATAAAATTATGGTCTTTAAAGCATATACTAAAGGGAGAATGCATGAATATCCACCTCAAAAAGATAGAACATGAATAGTACATTAAAGCAAAGAAATAAAAATAAAGTACTTGCAAAAGATAAAAGCACAAATAAATGAAAAAAAAA
>RJWJ010037237.1:0-15660 GCA_004363605.1 Indri indri | reverse complement strand
ACTTGTCTTAGTCCATTTGGGCTGCTATAACCAAATACCTCAGACTGGGTAATTTACAAACAACAGAAACTTGTTCACCATTATGGAGGCTGGGAGGTCCAAGATCGAGGCACCAGCAGATCTGGTGTCTGGTGAGAGCTTGCTCTCTGCTTCAAGGATGGCATCTTCTCACCGCATCCTCACATGGTGGAGGGACAAAAAGGCTTCCTCAAACTTCTTTTATAAGGACACTAATCCCATTCATGAGAGTGGAGTCATCACGACCCAATCACTTCCCAAACACCTGCCTCTTACTACGATTGCACTGGAGATGAGGTTTCAACTGTGGATACTGGGAGGACACAAACGCTGAGACCACAGCAATGTCTTATTGTATTTCCATCCCCCCACTTTCTCCTCATGCCTTGGGTAATTGTTATCTTGATTTTTTGGAGGAGTAACTACCTCCCAGTATTATAAGAAGTCTTGGCAAGGCTATCAATTACTGTACTTACCCAAAGGTGGGAATCGAATCCAGGCTAAGCCACTAAGACTCATGCCCCTGGGAATTTGAGGATTAAGCACAGGAACACAGAGAAGGAAAATGGACTGAACTGAGTCATTTCAGGGACAGGAAGGATGCAGAAGAGACTGTCCATGAATCCTTGACTGATGAACCAGCTTTCCAAAGGCCTGGTTACCCAACTTTTCCTTCAATTCTGAAATGTGTTAATAAGTGATATTTCCATATGTGTCTTTTTAGGCTTAAATTAATTAGAGTCCGTTTTAATTGGTAACTTGTGAAATAGAATAAGATAATAAGCCCTACGTCACGGTGCAACTGTGAGTATTAAATGAATCAATGTATGGGACGTACCTGATACACAGTGAGGATTTATTAAGAGCGGTTTATTATTGATAATGTTATCAACGGAGACTATAGGAAGTTTGCCTTCCACTCTTTCCTCCTCCCCCTTTTCAGCAGCTGACTCCGCTGTTGTTGATGGAAGGCGACCAGCAGGCCCTAGTTGTTTTGCAGCCACCTGTGGGCTAGATTCCTCTCTCCCTGCTGGCCGCACTCAGGAATGCTTTCTCATTAATAAGGGCGCAGTGGGTCTGTAGGTCACATTGACTTCTGTTCCCAGCACATATCACTTTAATCCCTTGTCTTTGTCACTCGCCCCAGCTGCTGTCTCTGTGTATGACACTTCCTGTAGGAGAATGTTCTATATTTGAAGGTAGCCTTGGTTACGCTAGTGAGGCTTCGTTTTCAACAGGTGTGGTAGGTGTGTCTCACCTCCTCCTGAGTTCTCTGCAAATTAAGCAATTTGCAGTATCCTCCTTCACAGAATAGAATAGTCCTGTTGAGTTCATGATGACACTGGGCTTTCTCACAGAATCCTGAGTGTTTTGATCACCTGGAACACAAGTGGAAGTGGTTTCTGACAATCCAGTCATCATTTAACCCATTAGAAAATTCTAGGATGTAGTTTTATGTTCCATTGGATAGAATGGAGTGAGCATGGGGTAATACAATCCTGATGATCTTGCAGCATTTTTGTTAGGAAAACAGGTAGAGCTCTGTCATTATCAAAGAGCATTATCAAGGGATCAGCAATAAGAGGGAAAATGAAAGTTTTTTTTTTTTTTTTTTTTTTTTTTAAAGTAGCAGAGCTTCAGGTTAATTCCAGGTTAGGAATGAGACAATTTGTGCTACTAAAATACAGTGTTCTGGGTGTAAACGTAAAACATTGTACAAGTTATTTAGCCTTTTCCTATGTCTAGGTTTACACAAATGTTATATGAAGATAAAAATAAGATATACCAGGTGGGATTTAATGAGTTCATGCATATAAAGTGATGAGGGTATTGCTTAAGCATCATACATATTAATTTAATTTTGTCAATGGCTTTATTATTATTATTGTTATTTTCACTCCTTACAAGGGAAGGAGGAAGGCAATTTTAAAATGGATGTTTGGAAAGAGTAAACAGAAAGAAAAAGCATGCAGGATTTGATATAAGTGGTTTTGACTCCGGCTTTAGACATTTACCATTGAGAATATAAATTTACTTGTCTGAGCCTCGATTTCCTAACAGTCAAATGTGGATAATAATGTCTTTCTTACTGAGATATTATTCAGATTAGACAAAAATTTGCAATTTCCTATTCTGGTAAATATCACGTGGTACATGTTTAATAAGAAGTTTGCAGCTATTGAGTTGTGGCCATCCAGGAGGTCAGTCCTGTTTATTTTTGTGACCTTGGATAAGTCCTTCCTCTGGGCACACTTTGTTTGCCTACAGAATGAGGAGCTTGAACTGTATTACCCGTATAATTCCTTCCTAGCCTGATGTTTTGAAACCATATTCTGAAGCAATATTGAATTCTATATAGTTCATTTGGTAATGTTTATTGGACTGCTCTATATGGCAAACATACAGGTTTTGATGTTTTTTAATTCATAGCCTCTGTCCTCAAAGATCTCAGTTGGTTTTTGGAACACACACAGATTATTAGAAGGGAGGTGACAGAATACATTTATGATAGTTTAGAAACACAGAAAGAAAGAACACCTAACCCTTCCTGAAGGAGGTGATCCTTCCTTAGAAGATGTGAGCCCTAAAGGATGCATAAGTCTTAGACTAAAAAAGTGTACATCTTTGGAATGGGAAGGGGGCAGTGAGGCACCCTAACATTATGAAAAGCAAAGAAGGGTGAGAAATAACATCATTTATGGGAAAATGACCACTTACCTACAGACGATGGCAGGTAAGGGCTATGGCTACACAGGATGGCAGCCTCAGATCACAGTGGATCTTGCTCACAGTCTGAGTTGTTGGGATCTTAGGTCTAAACATTATGGTGGTTGGCAGGTTACAGTTATGGACATCTTTCACTTGTGGGTACTTACAATTTATGAAGATTCCACATTTTACTACTTCCCCACAGTGTGATTCTTGCCTTTGCAATGTAGAATATACATAGATCCTTTCTGGTTGCTAAGGTACTTATTCATGATTTAGGCTCTGCCAATCAGACTCAACCCTAAGAAATTTGATTTTGGACGTTAATTCCATGAGAGAGCAGCATTCACTTTGTTGTCCTGAGAGATTGCAGGGGCAGTGGGGTTCTGTGGTTGGGAGCAGGAGAGGTAGCTTCCTGATCATAGTGGGGGTAGTGTGATGTACGGTTCTGAAAGTTTAGCTAACAGACTATTTCTTGAGTCTTCCAAAAATGCTATGAGTTACCTATTTCCATGTATTAGTTTTCTTCTTGCCTACCTATCTTGAATGAATTATGTTATTTATAACCAGCAACCCTGGCAGATGCAGTTATTGAAATCAGGAATTGTAAGAGTACATCCCAGGAATAATTTAAGAAATAAACAAAATAATTTATTTCTTATAAGGTAACCAAATTATTTTACATCACAACTGGGATTTTCTGGGGGAATTATAACTGACATATTTATAACTATTTTGATGTTTGTTTCAAATTCCAAAAACTATCTTATATAGGTATTTAAATGGCCCATTTAGTATATAGACTTTCCTTTGGCTCAGATCATTCCATCTTTTCATTAACCTCACCTCCTTCCAGCTTCCAGTTTCAAGATGTTATACAGACTTAGAGAATGGGACAAATTGAGGGAAGTACCTGGTCTACCTCTTCTTGGCTGTTTGCAGGCCAACAGCTGATAGCCTTGGGCTGATGTCCTCTGGCTATTGCATGGGCTTCCTGGGGTCAGATGCTGGAGTCAGATGCCAGTGACATCCTGAACTTGCCTTGAGCGATGCTCCCAGTGGCGCTCTGTGGATGTCTAGACCTACTTGTTATCCTGCTGGCTCTGGAACCCACAGTCTCTTGCCATGTTCCCCAGCCTGACATCTAGTTGTCATTTCACTTCAACCTCTTCATTGGAGTTACCCTGCTGTGCCATTTAATAGCCCCACTGTATGAGAATTGGGGTCAGCTTGGGAAATTCATACCTTAAGATATTGGTAATAGCTGAGCCACTTTTGAAGTGGTGCCACCAAGTTTGGTGTGGAACAGCTTTAAAGGTAGCTTCTGTCAGAGATACGTTGAGGCAGTTGGAGAAGAGTATTTTTTTCCTTCCTAGTCTGCTTAGCCACATGACATGACTCCCTTTGGCCAAAGGGGTGTTGGTGTATGTAACAGTGCTAATCTGAAGCTGAGCTTTTGAGTCCTGACACGTTTCCACATTTCCACTAATCCTCTTGAGTTCCTGCCTTCCCCCATAAGTCGTTTGTTATAATTGGGTTTTTTATTTTTTAGAGAGGGTTGGCTCTGTGGCCCAGGCTGGAGTGCAGTGGCACAATCATAGTTCACTGCAGCCTCGAACTGCTGGGCTCAAGTGATCCTCCTGCCTCAGCTTCTTGAGTAGCTGGGATTACAGGTGTGGGCCACTTGGGCCTGGCTCATTTGTTGTCATTGCTAAATGGCATTAAGCTAGGCCATGACATGGCTATATGTGAATTCTAAATAATCCTTTCGTAGTTTAGTAAAGGATGGATTTGAGTGGTCTTGGCTAATATGGTGGGACAAGAGAAGATGTTGCTCACCTGGGGGTGCATCTTTCCGTGTTCACCTATCTCAGCACCATGAGTGAAAGATTGTGATGATTTGGATGGTGTTGGACAAATCTTTCCAGATGGTCCCAGGTAGAGAATAAGAAGGTAGTTTGTATATTTCAGGTTTGACAAATGACCCAAAAGCCTCTCTGGCCACTTTTTCTTTGTTTTTTTGAATTTAATTTTATTTACCTACATGAAATGTAGACAATTTAAGGTTATAAAATAATCAGGAAAACAATTAAGATGGCAATGCAAAATGTGCTGAACTGTAGACAAGTTCTTGAATACTAAATTAAAGTTGAATTTTTTGAAATAATAAAGTCAAATTATCTTTATTCATTTTGAGTAGAGTTTTAAACTGCTTATTAAATGGTGAGGATTCATTCTATACCTGTTGTACTGATTCGGGTATTCTGAACCCATGACCTGGGATTCCCATACAGAGGAGTCATATATTTAGGCAAGCCTGTAATGCAGGGACTTCTAAGAGAACCCAGGAGTTATTTTTATCATCAGAAATTTTTCCCTTATATCCTAACTGTTGGAGCTTAATCCCCTCATGTGATGTTTGTGTCTGTTATATTTTCTCTAATGATTCTCACTGCTCATGTCAAAGAACCCAAAGGGGAAGGGTTCCAGAAAAATTAGAATATCAAAAGCAAGGATTTACTGAATGCCTACTGCACGCCAGACGCTAAGATGAGTCATTCCCATACAACAATTCAAAGGCATAGGTCACAGTATTACCCCATTTTTGAGTTGAGGAAACTATGTCAGAGGCAACTTCCCCAGAACTACAGATGAGTTGGTGGTTGAGTTATGATTGAACTCCTTTTCATACATATAATATTTATTGTGTGTTTTTGAAAAGTCCAGTCTCAAGATGCCTCTACTGATTTCATGGATTCCTCCTTCTTCCCAAATGAACAAAGAAAGTATATTATTGCCCTGTGGCTCCTGGACTTCCGTGTAAGGAGGAACCATCTGGAATCTGGATCTTGTTCAAAGATTTCATTCCCCAGATTCCAGCTAAGAGATTCAGGCTTCCTAATCCTTCACAGGTCCAGAATCTGCATTTACACACGCACTTTTGAGAAACCAGCTAGAGGGTCTGTGCAGAGCACACACTCGGGAATATTTGCTGAGTGTATGAACCTATGGACAGATTATTCAACATATAATCTCTAGCAAATAAACCACAGTTGTATAAACACCCCGAATCTGAATTCCCACTGGGACTCTTTTCATGTACCTTGCTAGATTAAAAGGGATGGGGAGCTCTCTGTAGGTGAAATAAGTGTCACTGTGAACCGTGTCACTGATTACTATTGAATCTGTCCCCTGTCCCTCAGGGGCTCAGCCCATTTGTTCCTCAGGGTTAGATATGTGTCCCTGAACCCTTCTCTTAGCCTTTTCATTATTTCCACTCAAACCCTCCTCCTTACAGAGGAAGTGGCCTTTCCCTAACAACCTTTATTTTATTTGTATCATCACACCTATGACTTTTTGAACTACCTTGCTGGCTTCTTTCCTTGTCTGTCTCTCCTTCTCTAGAATGAAAGCTTCACATTGTCTGAGTCAGTCTCTCTTACTTTCGTACCTGCAGAAACTAGCTCAATGCTGGTATCTAGTAGGGACTCCATGAATAATCGGCAACTGAATGGATTCCCATATGTGGGTCAGGGACTCTGTGTGTTTACACTGTATCAGGACACTTGGGGAAAAGCTAAAAATTAAACAACTGTTTATCTGTCATTTTGCCTATTTTATGAGGCTCAAGTTTTGTGTGGGTTTAATTTGAAGTTTCTCCACTATTTTTCAATTGTCTTCCCCAAATAGGCCCTATTACATACCTGCCAGGCATCCCAGTAGAATTGTTGCCATAGTTTTGGAATCAGCTTTGGAATCCAGTCTTTTTTCCCAATAATGTCAACTTCCCTGGTGGTATCTGTCACCTGGGAAGGAAGCAGGAAGAAGAAAAAGGGAAATCAGACAGCGTTCGGCTCAAAGCTTCCATTATTTCAGGTGTCCAATAGCTGTCTCTTTGTTTACAGAAGTCTAAACAGCAAGTGTGAGAAGGTGGTTTCAGGGAAGACTCCTAGACATGGAGAAACAGGTTATCAATGTGATGAAACAGGTGGTGGACTAATTTTCAGGGGAAAAAAGGTAAATTGCCATATTATGAAGTAAATCCTTTGCAATCTGTTGAGCAGCTAATATCAGGAAAGGAAAAAAATAAAAGCAGACAACTCACAAGCATCGCCATATTTGCAAGGGAAATTTTTGTTTAATTTATATCGCTCGTATAACTACAGGTGGAGCAAAGATTTAATGCATCTTCAAAATATTCAAATGCCCACAACAGCAATTCGACAGCTGCAGTTAGAGTTGTGTCTCCAACATCAGACTAGAATACACATTGTCACTGCAGAAGAGCAATGGTGACATTCGTGTTATTCTCTCTCTCTTTTTCTTCCTTGATGTTCTTCTTTTCCTTCCTTCCCTCCCTCCCTCTCTCCTTTTCTCCTTTTTAAGAAGACAGAATCGTTTGTGTAGGATGCTGAACTACCACTATCTTATCACCATCTTCACCTGAAAAATTGCCTGGGTGTCAAAAATGCCACATGGAAGACACATGGAGAAGAGGGCATTGCCATCAAACCAGCAGCAATTAATTCCTTTCTGAGGTTGAGTCTAGCTTTTCACTTACCTGCTGTATTTCTCATGAACTGCATTATTTAAGGTGATGAGCAAGGTGCTCATCAGCACTTTTGGAAAGAGGAAGAAACCAAGCATATGCAGATTAATGTGAGAGTGATGAAGAATTTTCGTTCCTGTCTTTTCCCCTGTGTTGACCTCATTAGAGCTGGAATCAGCAAAGTGAAGTGGAAAACCCGTTGGACTGTGAAGAGAGGAAGTCGGGGTTTTCTTCTGTTTTGTGCCCTTGGGCAAGTTGGTAAACTTCTTGGGCCTCAGTTGCCTGATTTCTAAATTAAGAGAGGTTCAGGACTCCAGTATATAATAATGTTCTCCTTTGTAAATTGATTTGTTTCTGGTTCTTCGATAGGCAAGTTTAACAGTAGCAGTAATAAATAAACTTTATGTGCTAAGGACGATTTTGTGCATTTAACACACATCAGCTCCCTTAATTCTTACAATAAACCTGGTTAGTCCTAGACTGATATTACCTTTACTTTCTAGCAGAGAAAATGTGAGAAATAAAGAGGTTAAGTAATCTGCCCAAGGTTACTTCATTTGAACATTGAGCCAGATTTGGACCATGGCTAGAATTAAATATCCTCTTATCACTTTGCAAGGAGTTGAATTTCTATAATCTCAGATTTGGTTATCAGTACTGAGCTTCTCCACTTAGCAGCTGTTTAACTCTTAACCTATTATCCTTAGGTTAATAGCTGTTCAACTCTTAACCTGTTAAGGAGGTTACTGGTTGTGCTTCAATTTCTTCATTTGTAAAAGAGATACTACCATGGTGCTTTCCTCAAGGCTGTTTGGAAGAATTTAATTATATGATACTATTATACTAGTCAGAACTAGTATAATATTATTTAGTAACAATTTAACTTCCAAGTCTCAGTGGCTTAAGAAGAAAAGGATTTGTTTGTCACCGTGCCTCCTGCCCAATGCGGTCGGTAGGGCTCCTGTTCCATATAGTAACTCATGGATTCAGGCTAACGAGGACAAACAGATGAAGAGTCTCCTGCCCGTGGTGGAGGAGAAGACAGCTGGAGGGTTGCATGCTTTCACTTCCTACGCTGAACGTGATCCACATCACAGACATTGGTCGTAACTAGTCATATGGCTTTGCCAGTGATTGAGTTAGAAAATGCAGGGAAACAAATAAGATACCAGGTCATCATTACTCTCTTGCCACAAATAGGAAGGACTTTCATAATATTCCCAACACGTGGTTACCACTCAATAAATAGTTACTATTGCTGCTGTCAGCCTCATCATAATCAAAGCAGTAACAGGCCATTCTTACGTATTATTGGGCACTGCAAAAGTGGTGCTGGAATTTGAAACACTTGGTATCATGACTTTTTAAGAGGCCATGAAATATATGGATATTAACAGAAATGAAAGATGGTGGCTTTTTTGAACCCTGACGGATAAAGTATCAATGCTTCCTAAGTTTTGGGTCAATTTGGAATCAGTGCTTACACAGTGAATTCACTCTTACTTAACTTTTCTTCCTGGGCTGTTTCCATCTGTGTTACACTTAACTATCCGTAAACAACAAAAAGCTGGTGTCGCCCATCTCATTGGCTGATCGAATACAGATCATCTTCAACCCTTTATACTTCATCAGCTCATTTATAAGGTATTGCCCTTTATTATGACACATTTTATGATATTTTGTGATGACCAGCCATGAGGAGAAAAAGGCTTAATGCACTGACATCCAATTTTATTTTCTCTGGTACCTATTCATTTTTTAGAAGCATTTCTTGACTTTGTGCCAGTTTAAGCACGAAGCTTTAAAAAGTAGATGATGACAGGGTTGGGAATTAAACCTTTAAATCAGAACAGGATTGGAAAGACAAATCACAAAGAGACTTCAATCATTTCCCATCCCTTCTAGTATATTAATAAGTGGCACTCACAAAATAAAAAGCACATCCCGAGCCTGTTCTCTGTCAAATGTAGGTGTGTTAGATGTCATTTCAGGGTTACATGATGAGTTATTAACACCAGCCCAAAATGAGAGAGGGTACAAGCATATATTGAGCACTTTACTTCATCCAAGACACTACACTGGATGCTTTACGCACATTATCTCACTTTATCTTCAAAAAATACTGCAAGGGAGTTATAATTTTTTCCATGTGTTAAAGGGTGAAAAATAATGTTACAGTTAGAATGACTAGATTCTGTGGCTCTATTGTACAGCATGGTAACTACAGTTAATAATAATATATTGTATACATAAAAATTGCTAAGAGAGGAGATCTGAAATGTTCTTATCACCGAAAAAGGTGAATATGGAAGGTGGTAGGTATGTTATTGAGTTTGACTTAATCAATTATTTCAAAATATATAGATACATCAAACTATCACATTGTATACCATAAATATAAACAATTTTTATTTGTCAATTATGTCTTAAAAAGCTCAGAATTTTTTTAAATATTAAAGTAAAAACTGGAAGAAAATTTACTTAAACTTCCTTCACGTCTGGCTTTCTTTTCCAAAGCAAAACGCCTGCTTGCTTGTGTTGTGCACCTGCTCCTTCCTCTGTGGGATGGTCTCTGCCCAGAGTTTGCATAGCTGTCTTCATCTCATCATTTGGCTCAATACAAATCTCCTGGGGTTGAGGAAGGATCTTCCCTAAGGTAAGTTTCTCCTACATGCCAACCAGTGATTTCTCGTACATCATCCTGGGCTTGTTGCTGCTGGGTTTGAATACATTTCATAATAAGAAAGTACTTTACTGTTTCTGTGTTTACTGACTATTGTGTATTTCTTTTTCCACTAGGATACAAACTTCTGAGAGCAGGACCTTTGTATATCGTATTCACCACTTTATCTCCAGCGCGTAGGAGAATTTCTGGCAAAGATTAATTGCTCAATAAGTACTTTTTAAAGTTTATCAATATGTTTTTTAGCTAGAGATACTGTGGCTCCAAAAGGGGAAGTTACTTGGTCAAGTTCATATATCACGAAAATGGCAGAGCCGGGTCTAAGACCCAGGCGAGAGCTGTAGTAGGTGACAGGGCAATTACTTTTATGCCACTCACTATTCTAAGTGCTTCAGATATATTAACTCATTAATTCACACTACGACCCAATCAGTTTTAATTCCCATTTTACAGATGAGGGAAATAAAACAGAAAGGTTCAGTAACTTGCCCAAAGTTACTTATCTCTTCCTCTGCACTGTACCGCCTCCCAAGCTTAGCTTTTAGAGCATTATTCATTCTTTTGTTTGACAAAACCTAACAATGCTCTTTAATCTAAACTTTTCTGCTCAGGTAAGGGAGATGGGAACTACAATACAAGTTTTCAATCATCCACACGTGCTACATTCATGAACCCAATGAATTGCGGTCTGCTTAGTTATAGGCACTCAGTGAATATTTGTTAATTCATGAATGAATTAGTAAAATGGCATACGTTCAAAGAGAAGAGATCATTTATTTCAGGATCAGAGAAGCTAGTTGGCTGATATGTTAATTGCTTTACATTGTACCATTTACCCTTACCAAGATTTCTTATAGCTTAGAAGTTGTTATCCCTCCTTTACAGAGGAGGAACCTGAGTAGCCACAAAAAGTTATGTGTCATTATACTTGTTTACATTCCAATTATGTGTGAGGGTTGAATTTATGTCTGCATTTGGAAGGCAGTAAAGGAGTCAAACAGGTATCCATCCAGGTAATGACTCTGCTACTTAAGTGAGTGCCTGGGGGAATTTGTGGATTTCACTTTACCTCTGAGCTTCCATTTACTCATCTTCAAAATGGAAATACTAACAGTGCCTATCTAATGGCAAAGATTTAACAAAATTTTTTATGAAAAGTTTTTAACCCAGTACTAACACGTAGTGCAAAACTCATGGGTGATGGATCCCAATCTTGGATAAAGAGCAAACTTTATTCCTTACACTCTGTGATCCCAAGCCTGTCACTCTTTTGCATAGCAATGAGTTAGTTTGGAGACCAGCAGAGGCTTAGGCACATTACTGTGTCCACCGGCTAGTAAAAGGGAGAATCCCCAGACACCCATCTGGTTGCTTCATATTTGGCAACAGAGAGGGAGGTCCGAGCTCAAGGAAGGCCAGGTCCAGAGTTTAATTCTGGTTCTTCTGCTCATGAGTTATGTAATCTTTGGAAAATTACTTCTCTAAGTTTCAATAGTCTTCAATTCTATAAAATGGGGCTAATGTCTGCATAATATGGTTGTTGTCACAATTATATAAGGCAGTATGTGCAAAGTGTATAGCATAGAGTCTGGCTCAAAATCATTGATAAAAAATATTAGCTAGTAGTACTGATGTCTGTTAAATAAAAATGAATAACTCGAAGCACCAGTTTTGCCTCTCTTGCTGACCTCCAGCCTGGCTACCTTCTTATTTGCCTATTTCCTGATCCCCAATCTGTCACTGCAAGGTAAAACCATGACCTCATCCTGACAACTGCATTCTGGGCGTGTGGTTATACAGTCACATCGCCCTGTCACATTGCCTTCTTTAATCATTTTAAAGGTAGTCTGGACTTGGTCATATTCTTGTTTAACTACCTTAAGCAAATTAATTAGCTTTGTGGGGCCCCCGATGCCATTAATTCATGGTCTATAAAACCTTAGACCTAATTGAACTTTTTAATATTGTGTCTTTACTACCTGAAATAAGTGTCTTTTAAATTATAAGAATTCCTACAGTTAATGCCTTATTAAATAGCTACATATATATGGAAGTATGAAAATTTCCAAGATTGCAAAGTAATCAAAACCCAGATTAAAGCAAGGATGATTTTATATCTCTTTTATTATAAGTTTAAAAATACCGAGAAGTTTGATTATGCAACAAGAAGTAGTAGAGAGCTCTCATATTTCTAGCTGGCAAAGGATATGCATGGTCCTAGGGCAGTATCAAGTATCTGAGAGTTTACCAGTAAATCTTCAGTAACCAAAATATATAAACAATGAAATATGATCTTTAAAACTAAAATGAAATATCATTTCATATCCTGTAGTGTAGCTGAAATAAAAAAGACAGATAATGACAAGTGTTGATGAGGATGTTGAGAAATTGGAATCCTTGTGCACAGCTCATAGGAATGGAAAATGGTACAATTGCTTTGGAAAACACTCTAGTAATATTCAGCAATTCCATTCCTAGATGTATACCCACGAGAAGTAAAAACATATGTTAACATAAAAATATGTCCACAAATGTTCATAACAGCATTGTTAATAATAGCCAAAAGTGAAAATAATCCAAATCTCCATCAACTGATGAATTATGCTATATCCATGTAATGGAAACTTATTTGGCAATAAAAAGGAATGAAATATTGATGCATGCTAAACATTGATAAAATTTGAAAATCTTATTTATGCTAAGTAAAAGTAGCTAGTAACAAAAGACTACATTATTGCATGATTCAATTTCTATGAAATGTCTAGAATAAGCAAATTTTTAGGGACAAAACATAGATTAATAGTTCCCTATGTCTGTGACAGGAGGCAGAATGGAAAGAGACTGCTCATTGGCATGAAGTTTCTTTTGGGGATGGCAAAAATGTTTCCAAAATTATATTGTAATAATGTTTGCACAATTCTGTAAATACAGTCAGACCTCTGTATCTGTGGGTCTACATCCATGGATTCAAGCTAATCAATAATTGAAAATATTCAGGAAAAGGATTGTGGTGTCTGTCCTGAACATGTAGAGGCATTTTTTTCTTGTCATTATTCCCTAAACAATACAGTGTAACAACTGTTTACATAGCATTTACATTGTATTAGGTATTATAAGTAACCTAGAGATGATTTAAAGTATACAGGGGAATGCGATGTGTGTAGGTTATACACAAATACTACATTTTATATAAGGAACTTAAGCATTTGTGGATTTTGGTATCCACAGTGGGTTGGGGGGTGGTCCAAGAACCAATCTCCCAAGGATACTGAGGGAGACTGTATACTAAAACCTATTGAATATATACTTTATGTGGGTAAAATGTAAAGTATTTGAAATATATCTCAAAACGATGCTTTAGAATTTTTAAAAGGAAACAAATTATACAATAATAATAATAATGATAAAGTATTTAGGAACCAGCTTAAGTGACCACAGGTGGAATAACTTGATTATCAATATGGATCATAAATGCAATAAATTGTTAAAATGCCATGAATTCATAATGATGCTTTAAAACTCCCATTGGTTCACTTTAGATAATATTAGGAAGCCAACTTATTTTCCTACAAACAGGTAAATAAAAGGAAAAATCAAGCATTTAACTTTTTCTATTTGAACAGCATCTTAGAGTAACCCTATCATTCATAAGGAAAAATTTCTCCTGTAGGCACATCCAGCTAATAAATGATGAAACTATAGAATTATTATATTAATATTTTATAAATACAAATAATACAGGTAATCATCAATAGCCACTAATATATTAAAAAGAGATGCCACTACAAATGGAATTATGAAACAGCACCTATATATTTTTCCAAAAGAAATTGAACCTCTGAACAGAGAGAGATATTGAATATGAAGAAGCAAACAGCAAAATCCAGAATGTGGGGAATTTACTGGACAAATAACCTAGTTTCATAAAAAAGTTAATTACAAAGGAGGAAAAAAGGAGGAATAATTCTTGATTTAAAGAAAACTGAGGGATAAATCAAAGTGTAACATGTGGGCCTTGTTTGGATTTAGTTTAGAACAAATCAATTATAAATATACATACTTGACTATCAGCAAAATGTCAACACTGGACATTTTCTGGTATCAAGGAATTACTGTTATTTTTTGGTTTAAAGTTTGGTGATAATCATATTATCATTATGTCTTTTAATAAGAGTCCTTAACTTTAGAAGATACATACCGAAGTATTTATGAATAAATTAAGTGATGCCTAGAATTCACTTTAAAATAAGCCAGTAGCAAGGTGTGAATTCTGTGGCAGCATAGATTATATAAGGATGATCATAATTTGATAATTGTTGTTGGTCGGTGATGGGTACATAGGGGGTACATGATACCATTTTCTATATTTCGAATATGTTGAAAATTTTTTCATGATAAAAATTTGAAATACATGCATCGAAAATAATCCTCTTCATCCTGTAAGAGTGCATACAAACAAAAGGTACACATTCAAAAAATTATCTATTCAAGAATAAGTGAAGAACTAGAGTGATATATATGAATAAAAGGGAGTGAATAAAATAAGAAAGGGGCTTTGAAAGGACCAATTGTAACCATGTGGCATGACATGGGGAATGTGATTAATGTAATCCATGTTACCTGCTGCCTAAGGGGGGAGAATGGGGAAGGAAATACAAAGTTGCCTCTATGATATTGTCAGTCTTATTTGTTTTCAAATACATTGTTCTTCACTTGGAAAGTAAGTTGAGGAGGAACATCAAGGAATTATGCATTCACCCGTGAGCCACTCTGTAATCATCTATGCCCAGAAAAACAAAAAGAACAAAACAAAAACCAAATATTGAGTGCATGTTAGCTAACCAACTGATCTAAATACTTTCATGTTAAGCAAGCCGAGTTAAAACAATCACAGTTACCTTTGTCAGTGTATTTTGGGCTAATAAGTAGTTTTACAAATTATCAAAGAAATTCAGTTAGACTGTAAGGGTTATGCTAATAGTAGTGAAACATATTAATTATGAGCTACAGGTTTTCCTAAATTAATTCATTATGTAAAGTCACAGAAAACATGAAGATAGTCCTGCCAATGTTCTGTGGCAATTCCAACTTTGCATGTGGAGAGGACACTAAAGCTTACTTTCTGGGGATCCCCTTATAATTGTGAATGTATTTTGCTGAGATGATTATGGGAGTTCATTTTAAGCCTACTGTTTGGTCATAGCCAGTAGAATTAATGAATGCTCAAAGGTATTCTATAGATCACTTTTCTCAAATCATCTTAACTTTTCTTTTCATCAACACAACATATATCTGGATGGCACCAGAAACTGTAAACCAAATTCTGGATAAAATAATATTGTATATACCTACTTTGTGCTGTGATAACTGAATTAAGCTTGGCTTAAATTTCAAAATAAAACTTACGGAATCTCATTTGAAAAGGAAAGATCTCGGGCTGGTTTTCTGTGGAAGAGTGGAGTGCGGTAAGAATTGTCTTTCTTCCTTGTCCGCAATGGCATCATAAAGGGGAGGAAGGGCAGGAAAAAGTGGGCGGCAAATACACCAGTTATGAGGGAAAGGCAATTCCAATAAGCTTAAGCGAGACGTAAGGAGAAGAATTTTATAAGCTCACACAAACGAAAGTTAAGGAATCACTCTGGTTTCAGCACAGCAGTTTTTTGCGATCTAGATGCTGTCCTCGAGAATCCATGCCTGGCTT
>RJWJ010037236.1:0-15659 GCA_004363605.1 Indri indri | reverse complement strand
ACTTGCATAAGTTACCTTGTTTAGTTGCTATCTGTACCATTTCCATTTCCCAAATAAGAAAATGGCCTCAGAGAAGCAAGTTCATGTAGCCAGAAAGTGTGAAAGCCAAGGATCAAGATTCCAGAGACTCTTTCCCTGCCACCACAGTGCCCGGAAGAATTAATAACAGGACACTTGAAAGTCTAACTAACCGCAAGTGATCTGGGATAAAGTATGTCATCAATAATAAATAAAAAGTTGATTTAGATTCCCTTTCTTTATTAAAGGGAAACAGTAAGGCCATCTGTCCCACCTACCTCAGAAAACGTCCCTGAAGATCAAATGGTAAGGAGACTCTCTAGGCTGTAAAGTGCTGTACAGATAGGAAGCTGTCCTTTGCCAAGTCTTCCTCCCAGCAGGAGCAAATGCACCGCTGCCAATGGGGGCTCAGGGCTAAGCAGGTTACTGGCCTCTGCCCTAAGTTGAGACTGACTTTGGAGGCAATGACTCTAGTTATTGCCAGGAAAAGGAATCAAAGGAAAGTGATTCTGAGCCTTTTCAGTACTCGGGGACCCCCAACTTCCCTAGGAGGAAGGAAGTGTTTTACAGAGAACAGTTCCTGGAGGTAATGCCACATCCACAGGGGCCCAGCACTCACCCGTCATAGCGTATTCTCGTCAGTATTGCCTGTCACTAGTGTAAGCTTGAGACGGCTGCTTGTGTCTGTCTGCATTAACTCAGCACAGGAACACACATTAGGGGTCCTGTGAGTGGTGAGGATTAAGGTGTCTTAATCCCCACCCATCTACCCATCCATCTCTACAATAATGAGAGTTTTGTTTTATTTTCACATTAGTCAGTCTTTTTAATTCAGCTAGAAGTTACCCCAAAATTTTAATCCCAAATTAAAAGCATCACTGGAAAAGGATCATAATTATCCTGATATTTTAAACATTGGCAAAAGAGTGGTTGCTCAGGGGCTGGGGAGGCAAAGGCGATAGATTGGGTACATAAAATCTGCCTTGACTCTGGAGTCTCTCTCCTCCAAGCATCTGCCCAGATCCCAAATCAAGAATTCAGCAGTGGCTAACACAGCATACCCGGTATCCAGTTGCCCTTCTGGATACCTCTACCCATAGGCCAGTGGTTTTTTTTTTTTTTTTTTTTTTGAGACAGAGTCTCATTCTGTTGCCCGGGCTAGAGTGCCGTAGCGTCAGCCTAGCTCACAGCAACCTCAAACTCCTGGGCTCAAGCGATTCTTCTGCCTCAGCCTCCGCAGTAGCTGGGACTACAGTCACGCGCCACCATGCCTGGCTAATGTTTTTATGTATATATTTTTAGCTATCCGGCTAATTTCTTTCTATTTTTTTAGTAGAGACAGGGGTCTCGCTCTTACTCAGGCTGGTCTCGAACTCCTGAGCTCAAACGATCCACCCACCTCGGCCTCCCAGAGTGCTAGGATCACAGGCGTGAGCCACCGCACCCGGCCAGGCCAGTGATTTTCAAAATGCGACCATTCAACTAGCAGCATCAGCTGCGTCTGGGAACTTGTCAGAAATTCAATTCTCAGGTTACTTGTCAGACTTACTACTCAGAAACTTGTGAGGAGGAGCTCAGAATTTTGTGTTTAGCAAGCCTCCAGGTGACTGCTGTAACAGAATCACCTGGGAAATTTGGTTAATGAACTAAGACCCCAGCCCTATCCCATAAGAACAAACCTGGGCTTCTGGAATTACCTCTCGAGGTCATTCTGATAAACACCAATGATTGAAAACCACTGATCCTGAAATCTGAGAAGACCCAGCTAGAGGCAAATAGCAGTAACTTCATTCAGGAGTCACAGAAGATTTAGATGGAAACCAGGAAGCTGACGAAAAGTCAGCAATGCAATACTCCCAGACTGCTATTTGATGAATATTGGTTGCACTTCAAAGTCAGCACTTGCAGGACACGCCTTTTCAAAATGTTAAAACAGCGGGACAAAAAAAGAAAGAGTAACTGAAAATTGAAAGATCTCCAATAATTTTAATACACAGATTATCAGCCAAAAAATCACTTTAATCGATAACATTAATATCAGTCTCTCTCCATCCAGAGGAATTTCGAATAAAAGCTAGGAGTCTCTCATAATCAATGACAGATGATTAAGCAATAGACAGATAGCTACGAATCGTTTCTTGCTTTTTTGCCAGGTCCCCCGTTGGGCTTCGATATCTTATGTCATTTGATCGTCACAACATGATGACAGAGAGTAGGGAGCCATCCTTAATACAACAAATCCCAGAGGCTCAAAGCACTTAAATTTCCACGAGAAAAGACAGTTGACTTAGTACCCTGAGTTTGCTTTCCCTTAAAGTTGCCTGGCTTTAATTACCACCATAGTAATACCCAAGGTGACTGTTCCTCCCTGAGTTACTCTGACACTCCCTTCCCAGGACCAACACACTCTCCCTTGATTCCCCTAAACGTGGCTTTCAAAGGACATTTCTAAATAATACACTAAAAGGCTAACAAATGGGAAATAAACACACATAATTTAAGACAAGCAGCACAGAGAAGAACAGATAGTTCTAGAGCCAAACTACCTGTGTTTGAATTCTGCTTCTGTCTTATACTAGCTATATGACTAGTTAAATAACCTTTCTGTGCCTTAATGTCTTCATCTGTAAAATGGTAATAAAAGTGTCCATCCCACAATCTCATAAAATATTATCCAGCACATACTGTTATATTCAGTTTGGCTTATAAAGTACAAGTTTTAGAGCACAGCATAGTTAGTTTACTCCCAGGATTCACAAGTTCTGTGCTATTCTACCCAATACATGGAGAAATTCAGTCTAGTCCAACAAAAGGCCACCTAGCTTCACAACTAGAGACAACTCGTTTCATTTTAACAGATGATAAAAATGAGCCTCATCTGCAATTCCAGCTATCTAAACCCACCACACTTCAAAGATGTAAGCTCAACTAGCACTCTTTTTTAAAAGATCGAAATATAGAAATCTAATAACTTTGCATAAGTATCCTAAGTGATATCAAATTCAGAATTTTTAATTGGATATATTACTTATGAAATAAAATGGAAGGAATGGAAAAAATTTAATTATTGTAAAACCAAAAAGTTCAAGTATTTCCAAGGTATAGTCATCAAATCCAGAACAGAAATTAATTCAATGCAAATTCCTAGAAATTGGTTTTCTGGTATTATAAATGTGTGAATTAATAGCAATACACAATTCTGCCCACACCAGCAAAAGCATAAGAAAAAAAATTTTAAATTTGGTAATATCCTTCCATGGATACATATTTTGTAATTGAACTGATAACACACACACACACACACACACACACACACACACAATTAATATTGAAGAGTTTCACAAAGGAAGCCCATGTTTCATCCTATATAACTAGAGTAGGCAATGATAGATGTGTATAAAAGCAAGGCAGGCACAGTGGTATATGGCTGTAATCCCAGCTACTCAGGAGGCTAAGGAGAGAGGATCACTTGAGCCAGGAGTTCAAGACCAGTCTAGACAACATAGAGCAAGACCCCACCTCAATATAAAAAATAAATAAATAAAAATAAAGATAAATATTCATCTACCTCTACACATCAGAAAATATTAAGCCTCCAGATACTGTAATAATACCGTACTCTTGTACAATACTTACATTAATAATATGTAAACCATGTGTATTCATTTAAAAAGAGCAGACTGTACAAGCTTAGAAAGTATGTAGCTGCCCAAGGATGCTGAGCTTAGCAGAACCCAGGTGTCCTGACTCCTAATGTGGTTCTCTTTCCATTAATACCACAAAGACATGCCCTCTGGATGGAAGAAACAAACATCTTTTACAATGATAAATACTCCCTTGTAAGGACAATGTGCATGTATCTTCTTTTAATTAAAAAGGGGGCTATTTGAATGAAACAAGAGCAAATAAAAGTTAATGGAGAAAGAATATTTTAAAAACTCTCAAGGAAATAAAGAAATGTGCATCCTCACCTCTCAGTGAGTCAAAGTGTTAGCCAAGCCCCCTCTCCACTAACCTCATCATCTTTTTCTCTTAAGGGAAACCAACGTTACCCACTTAATCTACTGAATCCTTGAAAACTCAACAGAAAATCCCACTGAGCACCACAGCCTTGCTTGGGATGGAGTGGGGATTCATGTACAAGAACAAAAGGCCAAATGTATTTAGCAGCATTTCCAGTGTAGGAGTTTTTTTTAATTACATGTATCAGATAAGGAGTTGTCCTCCCACTTGCACAAAACAGGACCGGCCCTGATGAAATGGAGCCTTTGAATATCTCAAACTAAAAATTTAAAGTATTAATAAGTTAAGTTTCACTATTTCCTCTACTGTAGAGGTTCAAAGATCTGGTTCTTGTATAATACTGAATATTTGCATAGTACTTTGCAGTTTGCAAAGTACTTCTATGTGCTTTGTGTCTGGTCAGATTTTCCAGCCACCTAGTGAGATAGTATTATTATCATTCATCCCTGAGTCACAGATGGAAAATTTGAGGCATAGGGTGAGTATCTTGCGCAAGATCTCAATGAAAGCAGCAGTCCCTCCTCTAACTCAAAGTGCTGGGGGCTCTTTACACTTCTCCCACGTCGTCTACGCTAAAAAGAGTCCCCCCCCCGCAACTGCACACCCCCTCCCCCACTTCAGAAGCGACTGGTTCAAATGCCGGTTTCCTTCTTCACCTGTGGAACTAAGTCTTGGACAAGCAGGAGTCTCCTGCCCTTTTCCCACCTCTCCTGGGAGGAGACGACAAGGAGCACTTCTTTTATCCTTGCCTTTCCAGGACGACGAGGAAGACTTCTCCCCGTGGTGCCGGCGCTGCTACAACGCTGAGGAAAGGGATCCTTACGTGTAACTGTGTTGCCAGCGACTGTTTAAACACCTATGAAAGACAGTCCTTCTGAAATAACCCCCTGTTGAACCAGAAACGAATCTTAACTTGTAAAAAGAAGTTATGGGCAAGAGGACAAGAAAAGCGAATTCCTGCTGGGAAACAGAGCCATCTCTCCTCCGCTGAAGATAAGAAGCCCCCCTCCTCCTCCAAAAAGGTGTCCAGGCAGCAGCTTCCCGCTATCCTTAGGTAAGATAAGGAAACTCACCCGCCACCGCCGAGCTGTGGCTTCGGGGCAAGAAGGGCTGGGACATAGTCGCCTCACGCTTCAGCACCGGGGACAGCTCCACGCTCTCCAACTTCGGGCGCTCCTCCCTACCCGGCGCGCCGGGCTGCGCCCCCCAGGCTGCTGGAGGGTCGGGCGTCTCTGCACGCCCGGCTCCCGGCCTCCGGGTCTTGGGGAGCGCGAATGGGTCTCTGCGAGCAGCGGGAGCAGCTGGTGGCGCCTCGGGCTGCGGTGGAGACGAGCCCAACTGCGCCACGGCGTTGCGGGACCGCGCCAGCGCGGAGGAGACGGAGCCCATCTCGGAGGGCCGGGCCGGGCCCGGGTGAGCGGCCCCGGCTCCCCGTGGGATCCACACCCCGCGCCTGCCAGAGGCGCACTCCCTCCTCGCGCCCGGGCGCAGCCGGCGGTCCGCTCCTCCTCTGACCCTTCCCGCTGCAGCCTCTCCCAGGCGGACGAGGAGGGGGCTGCAGGAAGGGCTCAGTGCCCACCGCGGGGGGACGAAGGGTAATTTGGGCGGTGTCCGCGCCTGACAGTCCGGAATGGATGGGGACACTTGGGGAGTCGATATACAGAGGTTGTCCGGAGGCTTGACTGAGGGCTGGAGGAAGAAAGGCGCCTGGCATTAAGCGAGGGATACTTTTTTCTCTACTTTCTGCACTTGGTTCACCTGGGGCCAAAAGCCTGGCACGTCCTTCCTGCTCCTTCTGGCACATCTGGGCCGTCTCTGTCCCCCGGGAGAATGGAAGGTTTAGCGAGGGCGGAGGAAGAGCCCAGATTTGTTTTCTTCTCAATTTCTCTTCTTAAAACTAGTATCACTGCTCTTCTAGGCTGTGCTTCCCGAAGGGAGCCCCGCTGGAGGCTGTCCCTGAGGCTGAAGTGGCAATCCCGGTCCCCAGCCTTCCCCCTTTGCCCCTCACCCTGAGTACCTCCCTTTTGTGGCCACCATGACTGCCCACCCTTCCTATTGGGGGCTGAGACCAGAGAGGGAGCTGGAAGTGCAGGGGGGATCAACTATTCCTTGTCAGGAGAGCGAGCAGGGAGGCGCAAGGGGCCTCCCAAGACAGGACGCCAGACAACCTGAGGTCCGATTAGTAGGCCTGCTTTGCTGGTTGGGTGAGGTCACTGGCCCTTCTCTGCCTGCATTGGGAAAGCTGTGGTGCCTAATGCAGGGGAAGAAGCAGCAAGGGAAGCCTGGGATGATGTTTCAGCTAAAAGGTATTGCCCAGAGAGGTTTTAGGTCTTGTCCAGGGTCACACAGCCAGTTAGTGGTGGAGTTAAGTCTTGTGGCTGGGAATCCACTCTCTAGATCCAGTCTCCTATCCACATTGCTCTCCACTCCAAAGGTTTTCAGGCATCGAATTATGAAGCATGACAATTATACAGGCCCGGCGCGGTGGCACACACCTGTAATCCCAGCACTCTGGGAGGCCTAGGCAGGAGGATCACTTGAGCTCAGGAGTTTGAAACCAGCCTGAGTAAGAGCGAGACTCCATCTCTACTAAAAATAGAAAAATTCGCTGGGCACAGTGGCCCAGCTACTTAGGAGGCTGAGGCAGGAGGATGGCTTGACCCCAGGAGTTTGAGGCTGCAGTGAGCTGTGATGATGCCACTGCACTCTAGCCAGGGCAACAGACCAAGACTCTATCTCCAAAGAAAAAAATAGACGACTGTGCAATATACAGCAAATCTGAGTTTGGAATATGCGAGGAGAGAGTGACTTTATAGGTTATTCCTCAGCAGGCCTGGGACCTTCCCCTTCTCTGCATCCAGCATCCAGCACTTTTTCTATGGTGGCATGATGTACTAACTCTTGGCTCACCTGTAAATGGCATACAAATCAGTAAATGTAAAGTAGTATTATCACAGAAGTGGCTTCCAGAACCAATCAGATCGACAAACCCCAAAATGGGAAGGGAAGAAAAAAAAGGATTTTAAATCTTCGACTGGTATTTAGAGAAGAGGAAAGTCAGAGGATTAACCAGGATGGGACAGCTATGGGACCACACAGCACACCCTCCTTGGCCTTGTTTCCTGTGAGGCAGACAGAAAGTGAAATCCTAGGTGCTGAACCAACATTACACAGAGGACCCTCGCCCATTTAGAGACGCACATACCATGATCGCCCACACCTTGCCAGGGCTCGGGAAGTCTCTTCCCACCTCTGCCAATATCAGGGATCTATCTTCTCAGAGCAGGCAAAAGGACTGCAACAGGGTTCACCTACCCATGTGTATTAGTCGGGGTTCTCCAGAGAAACAGAATGTATATAAGTGCTTTTATGGTTATGTTAATTTCTTTGAAATTTTTAAAAATCACTTTTTATTCTTTCCTTGCTCACCTAATGAACAAGTAGGACCTGGTATAAATCCTCAATCTGGACAAACACTCTGTTAAAAAGTAAACACCCTAGGCAGACTTTTCTTGTTGTTGCACCTTGACTTGAATTTCCTGCAAACCAGGCATGGGCATCATTATCAATAATGCAAAGGTGGGCATGGAAAGATGTTCTGGACCTACCCTAAGTGACATATTCCACTTGGCTGTACCTGTTGTGAAAACACATAAATATAATACTTCAGTATACAATAGTAGAGCTGCTACCCTAAACTCCCAGAGTCCCCCTACTACCCAGGCCTTCCCCCAGGACACGCACATACACAAACCATCCCATGTCTGGCAACTAAGGGGTTGATGTCTAGCATAGCAGGAGGCCTCAGCACTGCAGCCGTTATTGATTAGTTGGAGCCCAGGCCATACTCTTATCTATTTTTAACACCCCCACCCCTTACAGAGTAAGAGCTCAGCAAAGTCAGTGTCTTTCTCCTTTCCCTTCCCTTCTCCTCATTATCTATCTGTTAAGCATCTGCTGTATGGCCTGCACTTTGTCTAATGACCCTTTTGGATAAGTTTTCCCCACTTTTCCAGATAAGGAAGCAAATTTATCATCAACAGTTAAATGACTGCCCAAGGTCACCCTGATAGTAAGTTGCAGAATCAAGTTTTAAATCTAGCTCTTCCTGGCTCCAAAACGCTATCCATGTTTCCCTTTGTCTCCCTTCCTGAACAGACTGCATCCCAGAACCCAGTGATTCCACCAGGAACGATGCTCTGGAAGAGCTTTGCATCTCTGAGGATAATGTCTTTTCCCATGTCCTGTGCCTGTGTTCAGGAAAAGCCTGCTCCACTGGCATACATGTGTGTGCACACACACACACACACGTGTGCACACATGCACACACACCTCCTCCTCAGGAAGGGAGATTCAGCTCAACTAAGAGTTTGGTTGTTGCTGCTGCTGCCAATAATCAGATTCTCCCAATTTTTTCCTGTCAGTGGGAAGGGATAAGCCTGGGAAACTGAAACAATCTTTCCCGTCTTTTTTTTCCCACTTGCATTTTAAAACACGAGGCTGTGTCTGGTCAGCTGGAGGTTGGTGAGAGGAAGCTATTATGGAATATGTCAGCTGTAGGGGATCTCATTCTCCTTTTCCCTCCTGGCCTCTGACCTCACCCACCAAGGACAGTAGAGCTCCTGCTAGCTTTCCACCAGTGGGTGCTCAACAGAATCTGCATTGAGGATTGGAAAGATCTGACTCACTCACTAACATCTCGCCAGAACCTGAAAGTCACAAACTGGGATTCATTTCTCTGGATCCTGAAGTTTTTACCATTGACAATGTTGAATTTTACCTGAGCCCTGTGCTTCTGGGAAACAGTGAAGGTTAAGACATCCCCCACTGTCTTAGTCAATTCAGGCTGCTATACCAAAAATGCCATAGACTGAGTGTCTTAAACAGCAAACATTAATTTCCCATGGTGCTGGAAGCTGGAAGTCAGATCAGGGTACCAGCACGGTCCAGTTCTGGTGAGGGCCCTCCTCCTGCCTGTGTCCTCACATGGCCTTTCCCTGGTGGGTGCACACAAAGAGATCTCACATTTCCTTCTCTTTTTATAAAGGCGCTAATCACATCATGGGGGCTCCACCCTCATGACCTCATCTAACCCTAATTACCTCCCAAAGGTCCCATTTCCAAATACCATTACACTGGGGCTTAAGATTTCAACATATGAATTTGGGGAGGGCACAAACATTCATAGCACCCTATCCTTTTGCGTCGTGGAAAAGGCTTGCTGCAAAAAAACCCACCCTTCCCCATATGACTTAGGAAAGACTCACAGATGCCACCTTGCTTACCTGTAACAAGGCTAGACACAGAGCCTCCCAATTCCCAGTCTTTGCCTCATAAACAATTAGCTGAACTGTTTCATACTCATCGATCAATTGGACAAAATGCTTGTTAGCCAACTTTGGTTAAACTTCTCTCCTTCCTCCAAGCCCCTGAACTTTGGCCCACCCTCAGCCTCAGCCAGCAGACAGACCCTCTAGAAAACAAGCTGACTTCAGGGTAAAACATCCTCTGATCTACTCTCCGATCATGTCACCCTTTCATCCCACTTTCCCCACCCCCTGTTCTTTCTGGCCATGTTTACCCCTCTCTATAAAAGAAAGCCCCTATTTGCCTAACTTGCGAAACAATTGCAAATCTTATGATCAGAGCGTTCTCCCTATTGCAACAGTCCATCGTCACCCCCATTTCCCACTCCCACACACCTCCCGGCAAACACAATACCCACCCCCAAGAATCCTTTGGAATAAAGGCTTTCCTTGCTAAGCCTGGATTTGTTTTCTCTGACACCATCTTTAAGAGTTTAAGTAGCCCTAGGAGAGCACACTCTAAACCTTGGTTAGCTTATGTTTTTTGATGGAGATTAATTCACCCCTGTTTGAGTAAAGGGAAAAAGGGCAGGTAAGAATACTTTGAAAACCTACTGGGCACTAGCCCTGGGTATTATATATACGTTATCTCATTTAATCCTTACTACAATCTTATGATGTAAAATTATCCTCACTTTACAGATAAGAACACTGAGGCTCAGAGACATGGAATTATTTCCCCAAGACCCCACAGATGCCAGACTGGAACCTAGGTCAATTCCTTGGAATCACTGTTTCAACACAGACAGTAGCTCCCAGAGGAACCTTAAAGGTCCCAGAGCACAGCCTTCTTCTCCCTGGTCAGGTTGGGGAAACCAGAGCCAACCGACATGCTAGGGGCAGCAGAGCTCAGAGCAGAGCACAAAGCTTCCACCCCGGCAGGCTCCATCTCATTCCAGCACAACCAGTTTCCACCAGTGTCACAGGTCTGTCTTGTCAGCCTTATTTCAACTGCTCTCTGCTGAGGTCGTTTAGACAATTCCCAACAAAGTTCAACAGGCTCCAGAGGAGGCCCCCAATGCAGGTAATCAAAGGATTTTAAGACAAGTCAGAACACACAGGAGCAAAGAAACAACTCGGCTGGGCTCCTTTAAACATTGATTGGGCACCTACAGCTTTTTATGGTCACCGAATGCAGAATTAGACATGGCTCCTGCCCAGCGAGGCCTGTGGGAATGTAACATAATGCTGGGAGCCTGAGCTGTACCACAGGCATCGGCAAATAAAAGGAAAAATGCACGTCACTCAGCCCTGAAAGGTCAGAGGGCGACTTGCTCCAGGGAAATCTGAGAGCTGGAAAATGTTTGGGATGTAGAGCTCTGGCATTGTGACGTCATTGCTAAGCCTCTGGGTACAGTACAAGAATAAAATTCACAAGTGTTGCTCTTTAAAACAATGACACACAGGATGTTTTTCTGATAGATGCTCCATTGTTTCATTTGTCTCTGCAGTATCCTTGTAAATCAGAAAGGTTAAAGGTATTAGTCACTCTCATTCTACAGTCAAACAAAACAAAGGCTTAAAAGCTAAAATGGATTGCCCAAACCTAAGTGGAGAATAGGAACAGATCCAGGTCTAGCTCCCAGAACTTCTGACTCTAACTATGTTCTGACTACTATAAACATAAAAATAAAAAAATATTTGAGTTGGATCTTTGGGCCATCTATTCCAGTTTACCACCCAGTGTAGGAAGGACCCCTTTATATAGGTCTCTCTCTCTCTCTCTCACATACACACACACACACACACACACACACAAAAGTAAAATTCACGAGGCGTGGTGGCATTTGCCTGTAGTCTGAGCTACTACGGAGGCTGAGGCAGGAGGATCGCTTGAGCCCAGAAGTTTGAGGCTGCTGTGAGCTATGATCACACCTGTGAGTAGCACTCCAGCATGGACAACATACCAAGACCCCATGTCTTAAAAAAAAAAAGTTAAATTAAAACTTAGAGTCCCTAATTAATGCCTCAGTAATGAAAGTTCATTATTTTTTATAATATATTCTTTTTCTGACTGTTGAAGTGATACACATTCATGGGAGAAAATATGGGAAGTACGGAAAAGCCCAAAGAATAAAATTGAAACCACCCATAATCCCACCACATTAACTTATCCTTTATTTTCCATTTGCTATTAGAAGAGAAATGAAGTATATATTGATTTTTAGTGCTATTACATAGGGTAATATCCAAGATATGATTTATATGACTTTTTGGAATACTATCTTCTAATCTTATATACCCGTCCTATCATATATATCCAGTCCAATATATCTATATTTTTAAAAATTAGCATACTTTATATACTATTTTGGAATGAGATTTTTCTCATATATTATCTTGAGAATATAATTAAAATTTTTTATAAAACATGATTTGAAATATCTATAATATATTCATTCATTCTTTGATATACCATAAACTTACTTAAACTTTACCCCAATATTGGTCATGTAAGTTTTTGCCATATTTCACTATTATAAATGTTATGATTTATTTATAAATTATAATTTATTATGATTTATTTGTATATAAATAAATTGTTATTGTTTATTCATATATTTATATAATTATTTATCATTTTAAATGTTATAAATAATGTTATAAATAACATTATAAATAAATAAATAAACATTTGTCTACTGACCTATTCCTGTGTTAATTTATTCAATTCATAAGTTTAATGACATTTTCCAAAATCTTCTTGGATGTTATTACACAAATTTTTTTCTAGATTTACTTTTTTAGAACAGATTTGGCCTGTAAGCTACAGTTTGCCAACCCCTGCTCTAGACTCTAATGGAAAGATTTGTTGTGGGGGGTGAGGAAGGCCATCCTGGTGTTAAGGAAAGTTCAGTACTTGTCCCTGCAGCCAAATGAAGAATGAGGAGAAGTGGTCTGAGGAGAAGAAAAGAGAAGTTTACTAATTTGCCTGTCTCTGTCTTAAAGTACCATCATCCTTACTATAAGCAGAAATACAGAGCTTCTAAAGGAGGGTTTTCAGCTTCAGGCTATTGCTGTTTAACTATAGTCGATGGTTCTGATCCATCCCATGACCAGAACCATCCCATGACTTCTGCCTGGCCAATTCCATTGAGCCATCTCCTGTGGTACAAAGAACAAAGGACACTCTCCTCCCCCTCTGATAATTGGCCTAGGGCAGGGATGCAGGTTTTAATTCCCGAAAAGGGTGGGGGGGGAGTTAAAGAGACAGCTCATAAAACATTTTACCCCTTTTCAGGCCATTCTCTCTGTTACACTGGTGAGGTTTAAGAAGTATACATGATTGGGGAAAGCACACTAAGATCTGCTATTGCTTTAATTTGTTCTGGGACAAGATATTCCATTTATTTTGAAATTTCAAATATCATTTAAAAAGGGTTTGAGATGTTTTATTTTCTTTCAAAAGGGGCATGGGTTTCCACAGTTTAAAAAATATTCCCACCACAATGAGATTTATCTCCTCATACTCATTAGGATGGCTGCTATCAAAAAAAAAAAACAGAAATAACAAACGTTAGCTAGATTGTGGAGAAATTGGAACCCTTGTGCATCATTGGTGGGATGTAAAATGATACAGCTGCTATAGAAAACAGTATGGCATGGGGCGGGGGGGGCTGGGTAAGGGCAACATACGTAACCTAAACACCTGTACCCCCATAATATGCTGAAATAAAAAAAAAGAAAACAGTATGGCAGTTCCTCAAAAAAAAAATTAAACATAGAATTAACATATGACCTAAAAATTCCACTCTGGGTATATGTACAAAAGAATCAAAAGTGGGGTCTTGAAGAGATAGTGGCACATCCATGTCCACAGCAGCATTATTAACAATAGCCAAAAAGTAGAAGCAATCCATATGTCCATCAAGGGATGAATGGATAAACAAAATGTGGTGTATACATATGATGGAGTATTATTCAGCCTTAAAAATGAAGGAAATTCTGATACATGCTACAACATAGATGACACTTGAAGACTTATGCTAAGTGAAATAAGGTAGTCACAAAAAGATAAATACTGTATAATTTCACTTGCATTGGGGTGTCTAGAAGACTCAAACTCATAGAAACAGAAAGTAGAATGGTGGTTGCCAGGGGTTAGGAGGAGGGAGAAATGGGAGTTGTTTAATGGGCATAGAGTTTCATTTATCCCCATTATGCCACTGAAGTTCTCACCACAAACATTACCCGTGGAATCCCAAAGGCGTAGATCTCCCCAGGCAGTCTCTGCTATGCCCCACACCCAAGGACTCAGCACTTCAACACATCTCAAAACAGGCCAATTCCAGAGCAACCTTACTAGTCATGGATATTTTACAGACAATTCCATAGAAATGGAAACAAAGGGATGCAGAGCCTCTGCTGAGCCCCTCACCCGCCCCCAACAATTCTGCCTTGAGCAACCCTTCCAGAGCGATTGCTCCGGTAACTCACCACCTCCCCTCTTTGCCCTTCCTTCAGACATCCTCGACAAAAACGGCCCTGAGTAATCTGCTCTTGCCTCCTGCTTACTTCATCCACTCAGCCAAACAAAGGCCCAACAGCAGTTCATGGATCTGTGACCAAATATGATTCCTCAAGCAAAGCAACTAAAATTATCATTCAATATTACAGATGTTGACAAGTAGTATGAGTAGGAGAGCAAGGGGTAAAGGGAGGAGATTAAAGTGGTAATTTCTGATAGGGAATATTTAAGGGGAGTGTTCATTGTTACATTTTTAGACAGGTATGTGTTTTTTAGGTCACCGGAGGGTAGTTAACTTTTACAAATTAAAAGTCCTATCTCTGTGAGATTGAAAAAAAATACCCAAAGCAAAAACAAAACAAAGTCACTTCAGGTTGTCATATTTTATTTTCACTAGTGCTAATTTCATGCTCAATACAGGTGTGTGTGTGTGTGTGTGTGTGTGTGTGTGTGTGTGTATTAAATATCAAGATTAATTAGCCAATGGACCCAATGCCCCAAACCCCTAGAGAGCTTGCAATGGTGAAACCAATTTTTCAGGCGTCTGTCTGACACAGACAAACAATTATTGGGGTCCCTCTGGAATGTGCTGTGCCTGAGGAGTTGCCACGCTGTCTTTTCCTCCAGCGAGATCCAGGCAGGACAGGCAGGGGATAAAGTAAATGAAGCACCCAAAGACGCATCAACCTTAGTCTGCTAGAAGTCAAGGCTGAGACAGTTTACAAAGGGGGTGCACTTGCTATCTTACTGGATAGAGATAGGAATTGTGGGTGAACAGAATCACAGGGGCCATTGGTTGAGAATTTCTCAGTGAACTTGGCTCAGATGTACCCTTCTTGGTTTCCCTCTGGACAGTTGCACTCACACGTTTCAGTTTTCTATTGCTGTGTGACACACACACATGCACAAACACCCCTAAACATACAGGCTTAAAACTACAATGATTTATCACTTCTTCCCTGACTAAGAAGTTCTGCTCCGTGTGGTGTAGGCTGGGACCACTCACGCAGCTTGAGCTCGGCAGGGAGCTCAGCCAGGGGTCCCCGTTCTCCTTCACGTGCCCTTTCACGCGTTGTCTCCCACTCCAGCTGCTCCCCACATACGGTCTCTCTCCAACAGGACAGCATAGACTTCAGTGCAGCACAGTCGTTGAGTTCCAAAAGGGACTGTTCCAGAGGACAAGTCCAATGTGCAACCAGATCTAAATCCATTTTGTTTCAGCTTTAAAACCCTCTGACACTGTATAAAACCTAAATCCTCTAAAATGGCTTTTAAGGCCCTTCAGAACCTAACTGCCATCTACTTTCTGTTAAAGGAGAACTAGAGATTCTTTTATGGAGCTAGAAAAGGGAGACGAGACGAATGGGAAGAGAAAGTGTAGGTATAGCTACTAAGTCATCCCCCAAAGAAAAGTCACCTATGTACGTGTAATGTGGAAAGAACACTGGATCTGAAGTCAAGAATTTGCATTCAAACCCTGGCTGTGAGATTAGGTCTTGTTATGCAATCTCTTTGGACCTTAGTTTTCTCGTTTGTAAAGAGGAGATAATAATACCTCGAAATATCATTAAATGGCATCATCTTTGTGAAAGAACACAGCACAAAGCCTAACACATACGATGTGCCCAATATGTATAATTTCAAGCCACGGACGGAGAGCAACTACTGCCCTGGGTAATCAGGGAGATAATCTTGACAGATTCTCATGGCATTCATCAGCTATTGAGGTTTGGCTTTTGTTTTTTGTTTCTGCCTTTGTTTGTGTCCTACATGCACCTGACTGG
>RJWJ010037235.1:0-15653 GCA_004363605.1 Indri indri | reverse complement strand
TTCTTTCTTTCTTTCTTTCTTTCTTTCTTTCTTTCTTTCCTTCTTTCTTTTTCTTTCTTTCTTCTTTTTCTTTCACAGTAGAGAACTAAGGAAAGCTGCTAAATGGAAATATAATTTTCTTTTACTAATTGCTGAAAGCACAGGGTACAATTTCTAATACTTTGCCCATGTTTGAAGTCCTTGTGGTGACACCTTGCAAGATGAATAATCTTCTGAAATAATTCGCAAATTAGCTACTTCTTTTTTTCCTTCTCTTGAGGTTAAAAAAGAAGTTCAACTTGATGAAGTTTCTTAGCCCAGTGTAGGAAGTTGTGTGCTTGTAGATAGCACCATCGTATTGCACAGTGGTTCTCAGGTTTTGGTGTGCTTTCCTCCTCACCTGGGGAGCAGATTAAAACACACTCCTACAGATTCAGGAGGCTCAGAGAAGGGCTCAGGTATCTACATTTTTATTGAGTCCCCAGAAGATTTTAATGCACCCCAAGTTTAAGAACCAATGCATTGTCTTCTTGGATCATCCATGCCTTCCCCGTTGGCAAGGTAAGGAAGGGCAGGAGGACACGGAGCTGGCGTACAGGTGGGCTCTCCAGGGCGGGGCTGGTGGGTGATGACTGTCATCCATACCTATAGGGGGCACCAAAACTAGGAGAAAGGGCAGAACAGCAAGTGGAGTCTGCAGCTCAGGTTCATCAAGCTGGGAAGCAGCTGCCCAACACGTTGCCAACACCAAGGAGGACATGACTGGGAAGGCTGGAATCCGATAGGAAGCTGAAAAGCCAGTGCAAGGGAAAGTCCAGGGCCACTGGGATGGTTAAGCTCTGTCTCTACTTGCCTGGGGCAGGCTGGAGCATGGAGGGGCAGTTGCACCCTAAGTGCTAGCATTGTCTAACAAATGGAACAGACTCAATTAATCTGCAGTTTTGCCAGAGATTTTCCAGGAATTGCTGACTAAGAGACTGGTCTTTGGCCACGAGTGGTGCTGTGTGAACATAACCACCAGATATGTTGCTGGGTTGGCCGCTGTGTGGTGGTAAGACCGCAGAGCCCTGAGAACAGAAGACTGAGGTTGGAATGCTGACTCTGCCATCACCACTGTGTGACCTTGGACAGGTCAAAGTCATCTGGAAAAGTCGTCTTCCCAAGACTCAATTTCCTCAAGTGTAAATGGCAATAATGCCTATTCACAGGGTTGTTGTAAGAATGAATGGAGAATGCCTAGCACAAAGTTGGCATTTAGTCAGTGTTGTTAAGTGTGAGAGTAGAGTTTTTGTGCTTTTGTTTTTTATGTCTTTGTGATCATCCAGCAGAGTGCTTTACACATGGTGAGTACTCAGAAAATATCTGTTGAACAAACAAATTCCTAGAGATAATAGAAATAATGTAGTCAAAGTGATGCGATCCATTGGTAGGTAAACGGAAGGCTTATCCTATCTGAAACTTAGCTCAGCCATGCTCAACCACAGTGAGATTTTCAAGGCAAATGGAGAAATGGTGACGAGGACATAAAGACTATTTAATGAACAAATGAATGAACAAATGAATGCATTATGGAAATTAAACTAGCATGTGGACATTTGAGTTACAGGATGCTAAATGTCTACATTTGGTGCCAAGTATTTATATGTGCTATTAAAAATTTAATCAAATATTTCAGTTATGTCCAAATAAATGTCTGGATATCTGGGTTAAGGAAGCCAAATACTGATTTTTTTTTTTAATTTCAGAATATTATGAGGGCACAAACGTTTAGGTTACATATATTGCCCTTGCACTGCCCGAGTCAGAGCTACAAGCGTGCCCATCCTCCAGACAGTGCGCACCGCACCCATCAAGTGTGAATGTACCCATCTCCTTCTCCCCCTTCCCACCTGCCCAACACCTGAAGAATGTTACTTCCATATGTGCACATAAGCGTTGATCAATTACTATCAATTTGACGGTGAGTATATATGGTGTTGGTTTTTCCATTCTTGTGATACTTCGGTTAGGAGCATGGGTTCCAGCTCCATCCAGGATAATACAAGAAATATTAGTTAACCATTGTTTTTTGTGGCTGAGTAGTACTCCATGGTATACATATATCACATTTTATTAATCCACTCATGTATTGATGGGCACTTGGGTTGTTTCCACATCTTTGCAATTATAAATTGTGCTGCTATAAACATTCTAGTGCAGATGTCTTTTTTATAGAATGTCTTTTTTTCCTTTGGGTGGATGCCCAGTAGTGGGATTGCTGGATCAAATGGTAGTTCTACTTTAGTTCTTTGAGGTATCTCTATATTACTTTCCATAGAGGTTGTACTAGTTTGCAGTCCCACCAGCAGTGTATGAGTGTTCCTACCTCTCTACATCCATGCCAACATTTGTTGTTTTGGGACTTTTTGATAAAAGCCATTCTCACTGGAGTTAGTGATATCTCACTGTGGTTTTGATTTGTATTTCCCAAATACTGATTATTGATTGAATTTTCACTTTGAATTGAGTCTCTATGGGGATCATACAGACTGAGCCACTCTTGAGGACACAATGAAGGAGAAGTGAGAGGGAAGCCACTCTGGTGGGTAACCTTGGACTGCCTCTTGAGCCCAGGTTGCTAACAGGACTTCAATGTCACCATAGCCATTGCAGGTTCACAGCAAAGGAATTATTTTTAGATTCCATCATAATAAAATAGGGCTTTGAAGTTTTCCAAGACCTTTACCTCATAGTTTCTAATTAATGAGAATTACATTATCACTTAGGTTAAGTATATAATCTTCTCTGGGCTATAAAGTTCAGCTGGTGGCCAATTATGTTTGAATCTGTTTAATGAAATTTCCTAATAAAATATCTAATCGATGAATGTTTGTATTGTGTATGCTCTACACTAGCACATGGTGACATAAATGCCTAGTCAGAGGCACATGTATGTTTACATACATCAATACTGTTCAAGTTCTCTGTCTTATAGATTTATAACCTATCAGTTTTCAATGTTTTCCACATTTTTTAAGGAATATCTCTTGTTCAGTTGAGATTTCTGCTATTCAAATTTATATCTAGATTTTAGTCACCCAATGGAAATTAGTTACCCACCACTAAGCATTTCACATGCAGATTTTATGGAGTTGCACTAAACTGAGCATTGCAAATCTATGGTGTGCCAATTTGCTGCTATTTTTTTAATATATTAACTGCAGAATTGTAAAATAAGAGAAGCAAGAATTTCTCACCCCAATCCAAGCATCAAATGCAGCAATTCAGAAAGTACAAAAGTTCTACTAGCTTCTCAACTGAATCTTAACATTTCACTCCATACTATACTACTTTTTGTGCAATGTTTTTCTCTAACCCCAGGAAGGAGGGATTAAGTAAATAATGAATAAGTATGTCTCATTGAAGTGACTTTGACATTTCATCTAAGTTTACACGTTAATTAAGATAAGATTGTTCTAGTCCCCCAAAAGGGTTTCTTTTTTCCTTTAAGCAACTAGGCTGAAATATAGTATAAAAAAAAGTGTATGAACACTCTGTTAAATGCACAGATTTAACCCTGCTGTTTTGCTCCTAATCATTATTAATTGCCTCCAGTGGTGGACATTAATTTCCCTATTGCAGCAACATGCATCTTGAGCTTGGGCATATCCTAATACATCAAACGGGACAGGTGATATAATTCAGCTGGTCACAGCTGGAAAGGAGACAGCCACCCACATGCAGGCAGTCTGTCAACCTAAGTTACACTGCAGACACCACCACAGCCTCCGAAACAACATTGTACATTTATCTCTGGGGATAACTTTACAAGAAGTATGGCCACTTGGTTCATCCTATTTAATCTGTTATTGTCTGGGCAGCTACAAGAATGGAACAGTTGAAACTCAAAATTCCGAATTTGTTTGTAGTCGTTGAAGGGAGAAAATCAGAGACATATGGTCAGGCTCATGGTGCAGATAAAGAGATAAGTGCTTGGTTCAGAATGGATTATATTTTCAGATAGATGTCACTGAAGGAATTACAGTGAGCCACTAATAATGTTTCCTGTAATGTGACTTCAGGGTCCTGCTTGTTTCATGGGCCTTTTGGTAGATCTTGACAAGTTGCCCATAGTACCTTGTGTTTACACATGGTTCTGGCTCTCTGGGACCAGGTTATTAGCTTTTTATCCTTGGAAATTAGCATAATCCTCCTTAGTAGTGACACAGAAAACAAAGGTAAGGTGGTGTTGGAGTCCTCAATTGTATGGCTGATAAGGGTGAGACAGCAACGAAGCTATGTCGAGTTATAAGCCAACATCAAGGCTGTGACTTGAATTCAATCCCTTCACTCTGGCCTGTGAGCCTGGCTCTCCCTTGCAGAGATACTTCCACTTCCTCAGTAGGACTCACTCTAAGTTAGGGAAATGCATACCAAAACCAAAATGAGATATCACCCCGCACACATCTGGATGGCTGTTACCCAAAAAACAGAAAATAACAAGTGTGGATATGGGGAAATTGGAACCCTTGAGCACTGTTGGTGGAAGTGTGAAATGGTGTGGCTGCTATGGAAAAAGTATGGCAGTTGCTCAAAAGTTAAAAATTAGAATTACCATAGATTCACATGGTCATAGAATTCTCATATGATTCAGCAATTTAACCCTGAGTTTATATCCAAAAGAATTGAAAGCAGGGTCTCAAAGAGATATTTGTACACCCGTGTTCATACCAGCATTAATCATAATAGCCAAAATTTGGAAGCAATCCAAATGTCTATCAATGGGTGAATGGATGAACAAAATGTGGTATATCCATACAATGGAATATCATTCAGCTTTAGAAAGGAGGGAACTTCTGAGATACACTTCAACATGGATAAACCTTGAGGACATTATGCTAAGTGGAATAAGCCAGGCACGAAAAGTCAAATATAGTGTGATTCCACTTATACGAGGCATCTACAGTAATTGAACTCATAGAAGAGTAGTTTCCAGGAGCTGGGGGAAGTGGGAATGGGGAGTTGTTTAATGGGCACCATATAGAGTTTTGGTTTTACAAGATGGAAATTTCTGAAGATTGGTCATTCAAGAATGCAAATATACAACACTACTGAACTGTCCACTTAAAAATGGGTAAGATGATATATTTTGTTATGTCTATTTTATCACAATTAAAACAAACAGAAAACTTCATTCCAGGTACTAGCCATGCTTACCTCCCCTGATCACTCCTTTAGCTTCCCTTGGTTACTGGTCACCCCAACACCAACTCAGCACCTGGAGTAATGGCCCCACCTCCCTTTCTTTGCTGGTGAGTGGGACAGCCATCCTCCCCTGAATCTGAAAGCAGGGGAGGCACCCTGTGCCTCATCATGCTGGTCTCTGCCTCTCGCAGGCATCCTCAGGTCAGGTCTCCATCCACCCAAGGGACCCCACTCCCAGCTCGTGGGATCTACACTTACGGCTTCTGTGTCGAAGTCTTTGCCCATGCTACCAGCCCATGTCGGCCCCACATGCAGAGGAGCACAGCTGACAGAGCAGCGTGGTCTGCAGACCCTCAACACAGAGGCCACCTCCTACAGAGGATCTTCCAGATGCCAGCGGAAGCCTGGCTGAGATGTGCATATCGAACTGTCTAAAAATGTATCTATTCTTTGACCCAGAAATCCCACTTTTAGTACCATGTTCTAAGGAAAATAGTCAGATGTGCTTGAAGATATATGTAAATATTTATTGCAATGGAACTATATTCATGATAATTAAGTGAAAATAGACTACAATTTTAACAATAAAAAACAGAAAAATTCTGGACTATAAATATTATTGCAAAGAGGGATTATCTCTAAATGGTTGAATTATGAATGCTTTAATTTCTTTCCTATTTTTATTTGACAATATTTCCTAAAAAATAAAGTCTTTGTTTTGTTTTGCTTTGCTTTCTGGGAGCTTGACTGAGAGAAATACAAAATGAAAGACCATTAAAAAAAATCTTAATATTTATAAAATGTATGACAAAGGGTTAATATTCTCATTTGTAAAAGCCTCTTTGAAAAAAAAAAAAAAAAAACAAGAAAAGCAAATACCTTAAGTGTAATAATGACAAAAGATATGAACTGATAATTCACACTCAAAATACATGACTAATGAATATGAAAAAAATCATCATAGGTAATAAAAGAAATACAAATAAATTGAAATGAGTTTAACTATCAGTTTGTACAAAATTAAAAAGAGAGATATGACCAGTATTGGAATATGGTATTTTCATATCAATTATGGGCATACGAATTGATATAAATTTTCTAGAACAGAGTTACAGCAAAATACGTAAAAAGCCTTAAACTATGTATACCCCTTAATCCTGCAATGATACTGCTAAGAAATTATTTTCAGAAATAATTGAACATATGCATAAAGACCTATATAAAAGGATGTTCATTGAAATGTTCTATAGTAGAAGAGTAATAAAATTTGGGAGAGTCAGTTAAAATAATGAAGAAAATATATGCCCATCAATATAGAAACCGTTATAATGGTAAAAGCAAAAACCAATTGTATAATATACTATTATACAAAACCGTATGTGTAATATACTATTTTAATTTTAAAAATATAGATAAATAATTAGCTGGGTGCAGTGGTGCACACTTGGAGTCCCAGCTACTCGGGAGACTGAGTGGGGAGGATCACTGGAGCCTAGGAGTTCGAGGCCAGCCTGGGCAACATAGAGAGATCTCATTTCTTAATAAATAAGTAAATAAATAAAATTTTAAAAATAAATAAAAAAATAGAAATAGAAAAATAGAAAGGTCTAGCAGGAGACCCTGCATAATGTTTACAATAAGTGGTAGAATTATGGTTGACACTTTCTTAGTTTTTTCTTCTCATATACCTGTATCTGTACTTTTTTTCTATAAAGGTATATACTGGAATTCTGTCCAGAAGTTAGTTTGTCATAGTAACAATATTTTATAAAAATAGCCTAAAACCCATAGGTGTCTTGCCCAAGGACACAGAAATGCAGTGGCAACACCAGGAGCACTGGGTCATCAAGTGCTCCCCCAGAGAGGCCCACAATTGTCTCTCTCCTGCTCCACGGTCATTGACTGATGATTTCAAAAAAGGTGGCTGGACCTTCTACACCACAGTGTTCTTACCACCTCCCCGACCACTTGCACTGTCTAAATTCTACCCATCCTCTAGAAGACAGATCAAGTAAAACCTCCTCCCAGTGGGATGTAACACCTCATGGCGTTTTCTTCCACCTCTCTTTTTGGCATTTATCATACCCCACCTTGTATCATACTTACATGTGGACTTGCCTTCTCTTTCTTATCAGATTATAAACTCACTGAGGGTAGATCCCATGTTCGATGCATTTGTGTATCCCCAATACAGTGTCTACTCTCAGAGAGCACCGTGGATGCCTGCTGAGTGAATGATGAATGAATGAGTGAGTGAATGAATGAGTGAGTGGATGACGTGATTGCCAAACTCTCAATGAGCAAAGCAACAAGTCGAGTCAGCCAGGGCAAAATTTTTCTTATCGGTTCTGGGTTGGTTTGTATTTTATCCCAAACGGGAATCCTTATCTTCAAAACTTTTTTTTCATCACCTCAATTTTTATTCCTTGAGAATAAAAAGAATTATTAAGTAAGAATAGTAAGAATTATATCATTAGGAAGAATTATAATAAGGAGAGTAATTATAATTTTTGTGACTGGGTCACCCATTTCAGTTCCATATTTTAAATAACATGGATCCGTTTTTACCTTAGTAAAGGCAAATTTTGATTACTTGAATTTGCTTTAATATGCATCTCAGACCTCTTATACCAGAGGTAAAGCAAACCACCACACAGAAACTGGGTTTCATAAAACAAATCCCAGGCTTGCAGTGACCTCCCGCCTTCCTTGCTTTCGTGTTCCCTGCTTTTCCAGAGGAGATTCTTGCAGGATCCTGGCATCATTTTCTTCCAGGCACCCACAGCAGTTATTTCTCCCTCACGTTCTGCTTTCTCTGGGAAGGCTCTCAGGTGCCTGTCAGACTGGCCTTGAAGCATGCAAGTCTGTCAGCTTCGACGAGAGGGGCTGACCTGGCTTTAGCACTAGGCCCTCCTGCAAGGTTTGTTGTCTCTTGCCTGCCTGCCAGGTCTATGCGGACTGTTTGCCACTACAGAGGAGATGAGATTCACAGCCAGGCAGGCAATGAAGGACTTCAGATGGCAGATAGGCCGCGAGCCGCCAGTGCCACCTCAAACCTGGAGCTCCTCTGGGGTTGCTATCAGGGACTCACGAGTGACATTTTTGTTATCTAGGCAGAAAGCGTGTTTGGGTTAAACTGCATGGTCACCATGTCACGAGTTCTCTGCCAACCCTGAGACAGGCGTTTCCTATCAGTGATAGCTACAACAGGCCGGGATTACCTGCCTCTCCAAGCAGCCTGCTTTCTGCAAGCCATAGTGTTTACAGGGCATCGCAGGCGGCCTCCAGGACTGGCACCAGTATTCCTCCTGAGCTTGCAAGGAACAAAGACTACTACTAAAGACGCGTGTGGAGGAAAAAACACAGCAAAACGTCCTATGACTTCAGCGATGCCTTTCACAGCAACGTGCGGTCTCACTGTTAATTAAAAGAGTTAAACTTGGAAACTAGACTTTGATGCAATATGTTGTTTCCATTCTTGGAAATACATTCAAGAGGAGCTAATAAATAATCCATGAATGCTAATCTTTTTAAGTCATTTCAAAGGCATGAAGTCAGCCCTGATAATTGTAAATGCAACGGCTCAGCCTCAACTCCATTAAAATGTAAAGGTGCGAACTGATTAGAGACACTCAACTGCTTTTGATACAAGTCTTAAATTCAAATGCCACATCATTTGTTTTTAGCAAATGGAGTAATTACAATAATATTTTCTTCATTTCTAAGGTCAGATCTCTTAAATTCTACATGCTTCTGCCTGATTTGAATGCAGCCAGAATCATTTTCCTTGCATTCATTAATTAAATGTGTGTGTTGCTTAAAGGTAATATCCACGCTAATTTTCTCTGAAGGAGAAATAAATAAATATTCAAGTTGCCCAACTATAAGGTTGGAGGGGAGAGTTGTAACATTATTTCATTTCAGATATTATTAATAAAACTGAAATGAACCTTATTTCCCACCCTAGTAACTCTATTCTTGCTGAGAAAAGGTGGCTTTTGTTTAAAGCAAAGTCATTTTCTTACCGCTGTAGCTTGTCAAATCTATGGTGATCTTAACAACAACAAAAAAAAAAATTAAAAAAAGATTCACTTGATGATAAAGTCAACAGCTTTTAATATTCTTGTAGCATCCTTGCCCAAAACAAATTTTGTAAATATTTACCTCTTGTGGGAACTATGGTATATTAACAAATATGTATTTTTCTAGGAGTTTGGTAAATATCTGAGTTTTTTATAGGAGAAAACGATATAGGATTTTATTGCTTCAAGTGCACCTAGCATTTTAAATGAGCCAAAAGGAAAAAAAAAAAAGGAACTGATCTCTACTTACTATAAATTAAAAGGTTTCCTTTGCCTCCTACCTGCTGGCTGTCAGCGAGTTAAGCTCTGGGTGTCAGTCACTATGCAGAAGTTAAGTGATGATGCCGGAAGCCATTTGTTAGGACAGGCAAGTCTGGTTATAGCTGGACCCAGAAACCTCCAGATGCACCATTCTTCTGTGCTGTCAAAATACTTAAATTTCCTGCAAAAATGCAGCTGTGGGTCTACTTTTCAGGATTCTACCAAAACCAAAGGATTAAGTACAATTCAACAAAGCCAGGTAATACTGGCCAGATACAAGCCATTGACTCAACTGAGCCTGTCTTTGGCCAGGGTTCTAACCAGGGGTGCTTATCTGGGGAGTACCTTCCAAAATACATATGTGCAGAGATTCTGATTCCCAGGTCCAGTGGGACCCAGGTATCTGTCCTCTAGTGATTCTGGTGTGCCATCCTAGGGAAGAACCACTTGGATTTTATTTTTCATCTGTTTATGTATTAGAAAGAAAACACAGGGGTGAGGGTGGAGGTGGGGGATCGACTTGGAAATGTTTGATGTAGGCTACCAGAAGCTGGGGAGAGGCAACTCCCTCACAGCTGGCAGCCCCCGACACACAGAGGGCTGCAGTGTCACAGAGGGCTGCAGTGTCACTCGGATCTGCATGCTAGTCCTGCTCATCCAGGCTGGAACCTTGGATCCACAATCTATCTTCTCTGCAACTCAGCTTTTCCATCTGTAAAACAGGATAGCAATACTACCTCCTTCATAAAACTGTTATGAGAATTGCATGACCTAATGAATGTGAAACAAAGGTAATTAACATAACATTTAGTACATAAGAAGTACTAAGCGATTATTATTCACAGATGGTCTCCAGGACTGGAAAGGACTTCAAAGGTCTTCTCACCCAACCCTCCTCCAACATCTTGATCCCATCCCATTGCAAACTTAAAGTTGTTGGCTCAGAGCAGGGATTACAGAAGACATAGTTAGAGAACAGTAAGAAGACCAGTTTGAGTGGAGGGTTTGAAGATAACCTTGACAAAGGATTTTGAATGTCATTGTTTTAAACAAGGCAGGCAATTAAGGCAAAGCTTCCTTAGTGGGTGTTACCTGCTCCAAGTGCTGGGTTAGGAGCCTGGTGTAGACCTCAAGAAAAGGAGAGGGGCCGGGCAGGGGCACGAGTGGTTCCATGTTTTGGTGGGAGGGGTGTGAGGCATGGTGGCCTTGACCTGGTGGGGACCATGAGATAGAAGGAAAGAGCCAGTGGGAGGGGACTCTGAAGTCTAAAAAATGAATCAACAGTGTGGAAAATGAGACAAAGGTGGGGTTGAGGCTTATTTCTGTGTCTTGAGTCCAAGCAGAATTCTTTCTGTGTTTCATGCAGGCCCTGGTGATGAAAATTTCTGCAAAGATTTTTAAGGTTGTACTGTCTTCTTAGCTTGTAATGCTTTGATTGCATTTGTCTGTGTTCCTCAAGCTGGATACTTATCACCTGCCTGTAGACTCACATAACCATGAATTCTGCATGCGTAGGCATGTAATAAAAAGCAGCTGATGCTTATTGAACACTCACCATGTGTGCACCAGGCATTGAATTAACTTATTTAGTCCTTATGACAACCCTAAGAGGTAGACACTATCATTATCCCCATTTCACAGATAAGGAAACTAGAGCACTAAGAGGTCAAATAGCTTCTGAAAGCTAGCCACAGAGTCAGTGGGGAAGTAGGACTTGAACCCAGGCAGCAGCGTGGCTCCAGAGTCCTGGCCCTTGATTCCTGGGAAGGGTTGAGTACAGTTTACCCACAGTCTCACAGCTAAACCGTGACCTTGGGATTCAAACCCAAGTCACACTCCAAAGCCCAGGCTCTTTCCTTCGTTGCACACCTGGCCTTGGAGAAACCATTAGCAATACAAAAACCACGTTCAGTCAACAAGGCAAAGGGGAAATGGTGTTACACTTGTCTGGGGGTTCAGAACAGCAACTTTGCAGTACTGCAGAGGTAACAGTAAGCACATTTTCTCTTCATAGAACATAAAACTTGTATGAGAGGAGGCATTTTTCGAAAAAGGTTTTAAGATTTTTCTTTTTTTTTTTTTTTGCGTGCTAAGCTTACACATACCTAGAAAAGGGATCACAGGGATAAACACCAAACTATTAAATTGTTGGAGCGTGGGAGTGAGAGCCTTCTGGAGCATGGATTGTATAAAGGGTCATTTTTCACATTTTTTCTTATGTCCCTTCTGTATCGTTTGAGTCTTTTATAATAATATTGTATTTGTATATTATTTTTCCAATTTAAAAATAAATTTTAATGAAAGACAAACAGAAACTTCAGGTTCTTAGGCAGAAATAAGAAAAGTCCTAGTTATCCAATGATATAAACACACATTTACAATTAGTATTCTGAAGACAAGTAAATAATTCCAACATAACCAACTATTACATCTATATATGTGTATGTGTGCAGATACACACAGACATCTCAGCAAGCTGGCAGGCTGCTTAATTATCCCTCACTTAATTGAAGGAGGAATCTCACAAAAGCTTCATAGTTTCCAGGAGGCAAATCTGCAAAACTTGGTAATGCAGAAGAAATGATCCAGTATCAAGAAAAGCATTTCGCCTTTAAAAGATTGGGGAAAAAGAAAAAAAATCCAGCCAACAGTGAAGTGCCTGCTGCCAGTTACTGGGTTTCCACTCACTACAGCCCTCAACTCCAGCCCTTCAGTGACAGGGCCAGCCTCCCACGCTAAGGGAGGGCACAGACGTGGTATTCTCACATCAGTTTGCAAGAAGGAAACAAAGCAGAGTGACACACACCTGGTTTGCCTAGGACGGCCTCAGTTTTACCCTTCTATTCTGCCTCATTAATAGTACTCCCTTTCAGTCCCCAAAGTATTGGGTTTGGATGATAAATTATATGATCATCTTAGAATAAAGGCTGTATCTTTCTAGGCCCAAGGAACAGAGCTGATGATATGCCTTCTTCCCCGGTGCAGGTGAGAGCCCCACTCGGACCCGCCCTGTGCACAGTAGCTCTGGTCCATCCCTGGTCTTGCTGTCTCCGCATAACCATGGGGAAGTCTTAGTCCTCTTACCTGAGGTTGGGTCAAAGTCAGTTCTCCCCTGTCCTTTTCATCCCTCCTTAGCACTCCCTTTACCCAAGACTCAGACCAACTCCCACTGCTCCCAGAAACGTACCTCTCCCCATTGACCTGCTCAAGGTAGATGAAGGTTTACACAGTAGCTCAGCATTCAGGTGAAGTCCTGGATGAAGGGAAGAGGGGAAACTGAAGTCACTAGGGACCTCACAACAATGTTAGAGACATTAAGCCAACTTCTAGAGTGAAATGAAGCCAGGTATATGGAAAGGACATTTGACCCACCCTCAACACCAACGCACCATGCAAATAAGCAATTATGAGCTTGGAGACCAAAAAAAGAAAACACACACACGTGTACATAACACACACACACAGAGGAAGACATGCTTTTAGGATGATCAGGTGCTTAAGAAACGTAAAAGGAGAATGGGCATCGCTCTGGGCTTTTCTGAGAGGCAGTGTTTGCAGGGGGTAAGAACCACAGCCCTGGATTCAGACACACCTGAGTTTGCAACCCAGCTCAGCCACAAACTACGTAAACCCGTTTTATTATCTGTACAATGGGAATAATAAAAGCACCAGCCTCGAAGCATTGTTGTGAAATTTTGAAGATTAATGTGATCACGCAGATAAAGTAACCACAGTAATGGTTCAATAAATGTTAGCGAGTGTTGCTGTTATTACAGATAGACTGTGACAATGCAATGATAAAGGGACATTGTGACCTTAAAAGAATATTTTACTGGAGCATTGTACATGCTGCATAAATGTTAATTGTTATTATTATTACAATTTTTAGTTCAGCCAGTGTAGCAATTTATCACTACAATGGCAAGAAATTGCCGATCTGGTTCTTGATAGTAAGTTTGCCACCTTTTGCTGTCACCTTGATTGTCACTTTGTGTAGGATGAGGGGCCGCTGAAGACCAGGAGTACATCGAGTCTGTGCTCCTGGTGGCCTCCTCCATGGCTCTCACCCCACTGCAGATGTCCGAGAGGCCCTTCTCTATCAACACAACACCGCTCCAAGGAGAAGTCTCCAGAACTTCCCTCGCCCAGCCTTCAGCATTTCCCAGCATGAATTCAGAAGAGCTTCTGATGTGAAGCGGAAAGGAAGGTGGTGGAGTAATTTAATACTAAGAAGGTTTTCCCCACTGGACGGTTTTACAGCATCATCTTCAAGGATGCCCCTTTCTGACGGCACTGTTCTGTTCGTTTCATAGTTTGGTGGCAGGAGCAGTCACGTTTTTATACTGAAAAATGAAGGCTCTAAAATGAGATGGTGGCTGTAAATTTGTAATGGGTGCTTTGCACCGTTGCACTTCTGCTTTGCTTCCCGGGCTCCGCTCAGCCTGGGACAGCTCCAACTGTGAGAAACTTGCAGCTCGATTTGCGGAGGGTGGCTGCTCTGGTGGCACCCAGCGCTGCGTGGGGAAGAGACCCAATCCCTTTCCTAGGCATCATCGCCAGCTGCTCTGCCCTTGTGGAGAAGCCGTTCTCCCTTGGCCTCCCCAGACCCCCGCTGCCTGAGTTCAAATCCCAGCTCTCTGCTCACCAGCTGTGTAAGCCTGGACAACAACTCCACCTCTGTGAGTCTCCCTGTCCTTATCTGTCAGGTGAGGATCAGCCAGACCCTCCTCAGACGGTGGCAGGGATTAAATGAGCTAATGTTTAATCCCAGGGAAGGCCCTGGGCATCCACAGCAGTCACTCACGTCTACCTTTGCATTAGCGAGCAGACTGGCAGGTGCTGAGCACCTGCCTTTGTGCCACACCCTGGCTCAGGTGCTTTGCTTGTGCATCCTGTTGCATCTTCACAGCTGTGAAGGGTAAGCCTTGCCATCCCCATGAGCTGAGGTTCAGGGGGTAAAGCCACGTGCCCCCAGATCTGCGGTGTTGAGTGGAGAGCAGGGATTCCAACTCGGCCCGTCTGATTTCAGAGTCTAGCTCTTCCTACCACACCCACCACACAGAGGCCTCATAGATAATGCTTCTTGCCTGGGGCCCAGGGCCTCTGGACAGTGGCCTTGGCTTGACTGTGGGTCCTTCCGCAGGAGCAGCATGGCAGGGTCTGCCCCAGGCTTTGCAGTTCCCACTGAGCCATTTTAGAGGCAGGATGTGAGGCGAGGGCCTCACCTTCCCAGCCCGGCTTATCTGCTCTGGGGCCTTCCTGGCTCAGCCCTGTGGGTTCGTGACTTGGCACAAATACGGTGACCACAGTGAAGCCACTGGCTTTGACCAGGCACTACTCAGGCCGGGAGCCTGAGAGAAAACAGGAGGGGGCGTTGGTTTGTATTTTGAGAGCTGGAGATGGAGGGATCGGCACCCCAGCTTCGCCCCAGCCTCCCACCCAGCGCTTTCCAGTAAATGCAGCCCTCTCCTTACTCTGCTGGTTCTCCCATTATTGTAAGGACTCAAAACGGAAAGAAAATGATGTTTCACTTTCTCATAGCTGGCTCGCTCTCCATTGCAAATGGCAGTTCTAGGGACAGCTGCCCACTGCAGTTTTTCACTTGTAGTGGTCAGCTGCCATGGGGCTGCCTGGCAGCTACTCCCCATTCTTGGGTCCCATGTCTGTGTCCAGATGTTCTTCTAGAGAACCGCCCTTGCCCCTCTCTTCTCCCTTGGGCTGTGGGAGGGCTATCCCCCGCCCCCCGCCCCAGGCTCAAGGGGACAGCATATGACTCGGCCGAAGCCCATTAGAACATCACACTACACTGACCACGGGATTGAGTCAGGACTAGACACGGTCCACTGAGATGGAAAGAACGCTTTTATGTAACTTCTCAAAAACCATTTTGAATTGTTTACCATCAAGGGAAGCTATAAAGAAGGTTTTCATGTTGCTATTGTGAAGGCAATTGAATCTTTGATTTGGTTTTCTGTATGACTGCTGTTGGCGTATATGAAAGCCTCTGATTTGTGTGTATTGATTTTGTATCCTGAAACTTTACTGAATTCATTTATCAGTTCCAGTAGCCTCTTGGTTGAATCTTTGGGGTTTTCTAGATATAATATCATATCATCAGCAAATAGTGAGAGTTTGATCTCTTCTGTT
>RJWJ010037234.1:0-15658 GCA_004363605.1 Indri indri | reverse complement strand
ATCTACATGTCAACATATGCAACACCTTACACTTGTTGCCTCGGACATATACATACATGCCCCAATATTCTCCTTCCAAGTCCCACACATATTGACCCATGACCTGCCTAGAGCCCATCTCCATAGCTCCCACTTTCCCCACATTGCCCCAACCCTATCACTCCTGACCACTCTGCACCTCCCCAGGCAGGAGTTCGAGGCAGAGCGGAAGCCAGACCTGCGGCGGGACGTTTACCTCCAGGACATTCACTGCGTCTCCTCCCTGTGCAAGGCCTATTTCAGAGAACTGCCAGATCCCCTCCTCACTTACCGGCTCTATGACAAGTTTGCTGTGAGTTGAGGGGTAGGGATGTGGAACACAGGGCTCATGGGCGGCTGCTCTGGTTGTGACATCCCAGGTGTGTCACATGTCAGCCAGGGTCCTAGTGAACCAGGATGACAGAGACCACAGTAAAGCACTACTGGGGGAAAACCCGCTCCTCCCTAAATCCCCTAGCGCCTGCTACCTCTGGCCTCCCCTGCCCCACTTCCCTTCGGTCTCCCTCCACTGTGTCCCCCTGCTAAGGCCCGCACACTGCGCACAGCACGTGGGAGACTTGGGAAGGAGAGGCCAGATTGCCAGGGCCGGAAGGCCCTCGGAAAGCATCTTGATCAGCGATTCCCTAAACTTAAGAGAAGGAGAACACTTTTTAGAAGTCAAAAATTTTGTAAGTGTGCCCTTTCGTTAACTGGAATTGATGTTGAACATCTTTTAAATGAGAAAAACGTGGCAAAAATGCTATCCTGAATTAAGTAACACTTTAAAAATAAGTTGCATTTTATGGAGCACAACAGCATTGAGAGACCCTCAACAGTAGTGGCACCCCACTCAGTCCACACAGGCTACACGGGGTGGCTGTAGGCACACTGAAGTGACTCCACAGTCCTTGGGGCACCCACTGGGTGGGACTGCTAATGTATCCCAGTACCGGAACTTAACCGATGAGGATGCTAAGGCAGGGATTGGCAGTGAGTTGCTCAAGTTCACAAAAACTATTAAGTGGCATAACCAAGATTCGGCTGCCATCTTTGGTGGGCCCCAGATTCTGAGCTGTCTTTACTACGTGAGTGTGTCTCAGAAGATCCAGGGCGAGGGCAGCACGGGGGACAGGGCAGATCGTTACTGAGGGTTTGGTTCAGAGCTCTGGGGAGTAAGTAGGGGCATTTCTGGGTCACGGACTCCTGTCTCTTGTACCCTTCTTCTTCCCCAATCAGGAGGCTGTGGCAGTGCAGTTGGAGCCTGAGCGCTTGGTCAAGATCCTCGAGGTGCTTCGAGAACTCCCTGTCCCAAACTACAGGTGCGTGGGACTCCCCCTCACAGCCCCAGCCCCAAGAGTCCCGGCTCTGTCTCTCTCTCCACCTAGAGCCTTGACTTGTCCCTCCTGGCTCCCAGGCCCCAGCCCTACCCCTGCTCTGGGTGTTCCCTGTGTGATCCCTTCCCCCACTTTCTGCAGGACCCTGGAGTTCCTCATGCGGCACTTGGTGCACATGGCCTCCTTCAGTGCCCAGACCAACATGCACGCCCGCAACCTGGCCATCGTGTGGGCTCCCAACCTGCTGAGGTGGGTGCATGTATGACATCGTGTGGGGATCTTGGGAAAGACTAGCCTCTGGGAGGCTGCTCCCAGGATGAGGTGCAGCTGTGTGGGTGCTCTGGAGAGGGGTGTAGGGTCTCATGAAGCCCAGTGAGAAAGAAATGTTGAGGATTGTGTTGAGTGTGATGGGGCCCACCTATGCGAGCCCCTTCTCTGAAATCAAATAAAGTCCCCTAAGGAGACTATGTGTTTTCCTACACTGCATCACTGAGCTCAGGGACTGGAACATGATAAGTACCCCCCTTGCCAAATGTTTTTTCAGCAAATGTCTTGCAGTCTTTTGGAGAACTGGCCTACATATCACTCACTGTGGTAGCAAGCAGACTATGAGAAGTCCTTTAATTCATTATAAACAAGGCACCCTGGTACGCAAAGGAAATAGAGATTAATCCCGAGGAGAGTGTCCAAGAAGGCTTCCTGGAGGAAGTAGCATTTGAAACTTGAAGGAATCATGCATCCTGTTTAAGAGGTGGAGATGGTGTTAAGGGCATGCAAGGAAGAGAGTATAAGGTATTTTCTGGGAGAGTTTGGACAGGAAAGTGTGGTAGGGCTGAGGGAAGAATAACTCCACATCTCCACAGGTCTAAGGACATAGAGACCTCGGGCTTCAATGGGACAGCGGCCTTCATGGAAGTGCGTGTGCAGTCCATCGTCGTTGAGTTCATCCTCACGCACGTGGACCAGCTCTTTGGTGGTGCTGCCCTTTCCAGTCAGTGTCCTTCCTGCCCTCCACATATCGCTACTCTCTGTGTGGGGAGTCATGTCAGTTATAGAGGGCCTCCAAGATCAACTAGTTCAGTTTCCCCATTTTGCAGATGGGAAAACTGAACCACATAGAGAGATATTAGTGATAGTCACCAATATCTCTGGAGAACCCTGGAGAGACGATGGTGGGTGCAGTCAGGACTACAGTAGGCCTCTTCTGCTGTCCAGGACATAGTTTCACCTCTCAATCACCATTCTGGCTCCCAAGGCTAGTGATGGCTCATACCTACCTCCCATCCCACCAGTCAATGTCCTGGGATGTCCTGTATCTCTTTGTCCATGAGGATACCCTCTTGAGGAGCTGGACATGGAGTCATTATCTCCAGGGGCCTCTGAGTGTATCCCTAGCCTGGTAGTTGGTGAGGGTGATGAAGGGCTGGGTACCTGAGGTCCCTCTCTCAGCTCTGTTCTTGGCTGGCCAATTCCTTTTCTTTTCTCAGGTTGTCGAGTGGACAGTGCATGGCGACCACTTCCAGGGGCCCGGGCATCAGGGAGCCCTGAGGACCTTATGCCCAGGTCCCTGCCTTACCACCTGCCTAGCATCCTGCAGGCTGGCGATGGGCCCCCACAGATCCGGCCCTACCATACTATCATTGAGATTGCAGAGCACAAGTAAGGCCCCCTTCCTGGGCCCTCCTCCCCTGCACTGACCACCAGGCCCCAATCCCCAATTACTTCTCCATTCCTTGCAGGAGGAAGGGGTCTTTGAAGGTCAGGAAGTGGAGATCTATTTTCAATCTAGGTCGTTCTGGCCATGAGACAAAGCGTAAACTTCCAAGGGGGGCTGATGACAGAGGTAAGTCTGGGGAGGTGGGGGGACCTCTGCTAAGAGTGTACAAGGCCCTGGCTCTACACACATCCCTGTCTTGCAGAGGACAAATCCAATAAGGGGACACTGCGGCCAGCCAAGAGCATGGACTCACTGAGTGCTGCGGCTGGGGCCAGTGATGGTGAGTATATGTTTGCACTCCTTCATGTGTATGTGTGTGTGCTGTGTGACCCACAGCATGGGCCCATGAGTGTGTGTCCATGTGGCCAACTGGGTTAAATTATTTCAAAAAATATTTAAAGAGACTATTAGACATCAGCCACAGTGCGGGACGCTAAGTTTACAGTGGTAAGCTTGTCGCCTAACCTATGGGTGTGTTGATGAATGTTTGTACATGAAGGGACAGCGTGGTGTTGTGTGCATGTGGTGGTGTTGTCCAGTGACTGCATCTGCAGGGAAGGAAAGGGATTCCCTGGGTGTACGTAGGTGGGTTAAATTTTGACCTACTGGCTGCTTGGAGAGTTTGCAGTAAAGGCCCAAAGAAGCTGGGCCTGGTGCCTTCCAGGCTGTCCTGACTCTCAGACCTGAGAAAGCAGAGAACATTCTCCAGAGCCTTCCCGAGGTGTTTAGACTATTGCCTACCTGGCCCTCTTTCTCCTCCACAGAGCCAGAGGGGTTGGTGGGGCCCGGCAGTGCCCGGCCATGCCCACTGCTGCCTGAGAACTTGGAGAACGATTCCATGGAGGCAGCAGAGGGTGAACAGGAGCCCGAGGCAGAAACACTGGGTGGCACAAACTCTGAACCAGGCACACCACGAGCCGGGCGGTCAGCCATCCGGGCTGGGGGCAGCAGCCGTGCAGAGCGCTGTGCTGGCGTACACATCTCAGACCCCTACAATGTCAACCTCCCGCTACACATCACCTCTATCCTCAGTGTGCCCCCGAACATCATCTCTAACGTTTCCTTGGCCAGGCTCACTCGTGGCCTTGAGTGTCCTGCTCTACAGCACCGGCCAAGCCCTGCCTCTGGCCCTGGCCCCGGCCCTGGCCTTGGCCCTGGCCCCCCAGGTAAGGACTCAGAGATTGCCCAGGACTGGCAAAGGGGAGTAGGACTCTAGGCGGAAGTTATGATGCTGGATGATCCACTCTAGGAAGGGCAGAGGCCTCAGCCCTTGGGCTCTGAGGTGGTTACCTTCAGCTGCCTCTCTGGATTCAGAGCTGGGGGAATCCAGTAATATTATCAGGTTGTATGAAATCTATGGAGAGGGGATCTCTGGTAGCCTTCAGATCACTGATGTTCCCAAGAACGGGGGTCTGTGGGCTGGGTGCGGTGGCTCACGTCTGTAATCCTAGCACTCTGGGAGGCCGAGGCGGGCGGATCGCTCAAGGTCAGGAGTTCGAGACCAGCCTGAGCAAGAGCAAGACCCTGTCTCTACTAAAAATAGAAAGAAATTATCTGGACAACTAAAAATATATATAGAGAAAAAATTAGCCAGGCATGGTGGCGCGTGCTCATAGTCCCGGCTACTCGGGAGGCTGAGGCAGTAGGATCGCTTGAGCCCAGGAATTTGAGGTTGCTGTGAGCTAGGCTGAAGCCACGGCACTCTAGCCCGGGCAACAGAGTGAGACTCTGTCTCAAAAAAAAAAAAAAAAAAAAAAAAAGGAACGGGGGTCTGTGTTAGACACATACAGCAGGGATTACTAAGTACAAGTGTGAGAATACATTATAAATGATCATCATAATAATAGTAACATCAATACTAACAGCTAACATTCATCGAGGGCTTATTATGTGCCAAGGACTATGTTTGCAGGCATTAGCTTGTTTTCTTTTCTCATAACCTTATGACATAGGTGTTGTTATCCTTAACTTACATCAGTGGAAACTGAGACTTAGGTTAAGCAATTTGCTATTGATTTAGGTAGAAAGCGGCAGAGCTGGGATCTGATTCTTGCTCTGACTCTAGTTCCTGAAGTGTCACTGGTGAGAAGTCCTGAGGCAGCATAGGACAGCGGGTAAGAACATGGGCTATAGAGTTAATTAGACTTGGTTCAAATTTTGGCTGTGCTACTTATTGGCTGGGAGACCTTGGAAAAATTGCTTAATCTCTCTGAGCCTCAGTTTCTCATATGTTAACGCGGACTGTACCCCCACATAATAGTTTGTTTTGCAGAGAAAATAAGACAATGTGTTAAAAATGTACGGCACAGTGCTTGGCCCTGGTAGGGGTTCAATAAAGGTAGCTATAAGCCAATTAGGGATATTGGTCTGAGAGGATCAGCTATGTGGAGTATCTATGCAGAAAGTGTTGGGCCCCTAACATAACAATGCTAGGAAGACCTACATTGAAAAGGATCAGGGCTGGCCTTGCTTGACCTTTGTATTCCTGGAACTACTTCTCTCCCAACAGATGAGAAGTCAGAGGCAAGTCCAGCTCCAGGTTCCCTGGCTGACTCAGGCTCAGAAGACATGGCTCCTGCCCTGGAGGACTCCCTGTCCCAGGAGGTGCAGGATTCCTTCTCCTTCCTAGAGGACTCAAGCAGCTCAGAGCCTGAGTGGGTGGGGGCAGAGGATGGGGAGGTGGCCAAGGCAGAAGCAGCAGGAGCCGCCTTCTCCCCTGGGGAGGACGACCCTGGGATGGGCTACCTGGAGGAGCTCCTGGGAGTTGGGCCTCAGGTAAGGAGAAGCTGTGCTGGGTTTGAGGGTGGCATGGAGTCCAGAGGGTGAACAGGGCCTCCTCGTCCTGAGCCACAATGCTGTGCCTACAGGTGGAGGAGTTCTCTGTGGAGCCGCCCCTGGATGACCTGTCTCTGGATGAGGCGCAGTTTGTCCTGGCTCCCAGCTGCTGTTCCCTGGACTCGGCTGGCCCCAGACCTGAAGTAGAGGAGGAAAATGGGGAAGAAGTCTTCCTGAGTGCCTATGATGACCTAAGTCCCCTTCTTGAACCCAAAACCCCAACCTGGGAGGCTGCAGAGAGTCTGGAGGAAGAGGCAGCAGGGTTCAGAGGGCAGGCTCCAGGACAGGCTGAGGAAGAGCAGGCATGCCTGGCAGTGGGGGAGGACAAGGAGGCTGAGCCTAGAAGCAGATGGGATATCAGGGAAGAGGCTGAAGGGAGTCTAGAGACTGAAGTGGAGGTTGGAAAGGGTGGGGAGGACAGAGGTCAGGCTGTAGGAAGCCAAGAGACAATGGCCAGTTTGACAGAAGGGAGTGGGGAAGAGACAGAGGCCAAGGAAGAAAAGTCCAAAGGTCAGAAGGAGGCTGAAAGTACAGAGGAGACTAAGGGTGTGCAGGAACCAGAAGGAGAGCAGGATAAAGACAAGAAGAAGGAAAGAGAGATTGAGAGAGAAGAAGAACCTGAGCAAGGAGAGAAAGCCCAGGTAGAAGATGCAAGGGACCCAGAGCACAGGTCCCAGGAACACCAAGTTGCTGAGGAAAACTGGGAAGCTGTACACAAACAAGAAGCTGAGGGAGGCAGAGAGGATGAAGTCAAAGAACATAAGGAGAACAGGGACCCTGATGCAAGAGAAGACCAAGGAGATGGTGAAGACAGCAGAAGCCCAGAAGCAGCTGAAGGAGGAGCAGAGGGGGTCAGCAAGGAACGGGAGAGTGGGGATGGAGAGGCTGAGGGAGACCAGAGGGCTGGAGGTAACCATTTAGAAGAGGTTGCCCTCTCTGAAGTTTCCATAGAATCCTTGGAGGTTGACTGTGCCAAAGCCGGCAATGCCCAGTCTTCTGAGATGGAACAGGTAGCCCCACAGCCACCTCGGCCAGAGGAGATGGAACCTGAGGGGCAGCCCAGTCCAGAGAGCTGTAATCTGTGCCCGTGTCCCTTTGGCTCCGCTGGTGGTGTGGGCATGCGCCTGGCTTCCACCCTGGTTCAGATCCAACAGGTCCGCTCTGTGCCTGTGGTACCCCCCAAACCACAGTTTGCCAAGATGCCCAATGCAATGTGTAGCAAGATCCATGTAGCACCTGCAAACCCATGCCCAAGACCTGGCCGGCTTGATGGGACTCCTGGGGAAAGGGCTTGGGGGTCCCGAGCTTCTCGATCTTCTTGGAGGAATGGGGGAAGTCTTTCCTTTGATGCTGCTGTGGCCCTGGCCCGGGACCGCCAAAGGACTGAGGCTCAGGGAGTTCGGCGGACCCAGACCTGTACTGGGGGTGGGGACTATAGCCTCATCCCCAGAACCTCCCCTTGTAGTGTGATGCCTGCCCATTCTCCTTGGCCCCTTAGCTGCATGGAGCTCCCATCTGAAGGCACAGAAGAGTCTGGACGCCGAAGTCGGCTTAGTCTGCCCCCCAGAGAACCTCAGCTTCCTGACCCTCTTTTGCCCCCTCAGCGCAGATCATATGCATTTGAAACACAGGCTAACCCTGGGAAAGGTGAGGGACTGTGATTAAGACCAAAGCCCTGGGCAAAGAGGACCAGTATATTGTCTTGAATCTCCAGGGTCCCTGACTAGCTGTTTCTTCTGCAGACTGAGCAGCTGTAGTGCCCAACTCTATAGGCTCTAGCTCTCCCAGCTTCTCTTTTGACTGTGGGAGGCACTGCCTTGGTTGGTTTACCTGAAGTTGTCTCAGACACACAGTACTTATCTCTTAGGAGATTCCCAAGAAAGTCACCAAGATCCTGTTCCCAGGGAGTGGGGTCATTGGCCAAAGGAAACATAGGGTAGGCAGAAAACTTGGGTTTCTCAAAGTGAAGATCAGAGGGAGAATTCCAGCCAAGTTCCTGCCCTCCTCTGAGGCTGTGAATTTCTCTTCATTGGAGCCCAGGGTAGAGATGGGGAGGAGAGTGCCAGGTCAGAGTCTTCCATACACTTCTAGGGTTACCCATCCTTGTTCTATTCCTGAACTCTTGGACAACTCCTGATCCTTTAGCTCCAGGTTAGGTGGAACATATCCAGGAAGATCTTTGAAGCCCTCAGTGTTTGTTGGAGGGACCAGACCCCTCTTCAGCTCCCCTACCTTCTGCCTCCAGGGACCAAGTGGAAGAGAGGTCCTGTACAGATCTCTCTGGCCTCTCCTTTTACCTTTGGAATAACTTCCACCTATTTCAGGAAGAGGGGAATTGTGTCACTCAGACTGCATCCCCAGAAAGGTGGGGAACACGTGCTCTAGTAAGGGTCAGTGTCTCTGAATAAAAGATGTATTTTTACATGTAGTGTGGAATCTCATTATTCTTATTAAAGTCTCGGGTGACAGATGTCATATTTTCATATATTTGTACACACTGTCTTTTCTTTCTTGCTGTTTGGGTGCTCCTCCTCAGTTGTCATGGAGACCAGTGGCTAGAAACTAGAGCTGGGTTCATGGTGGTCAGGAAATAGGGAAGAGAAACTTATATTTACATAATGCTCATTATGTGCCAGGAACTGGGCTAAGAATTCTATGCACCCTTGGCCGGGTGTGGTGGCTTATGCCTGTAATCCCAGCACTTTGAGAGCAGAGGTGGAAGGATCACTTGAGGCCAGGAGTTCAAGACCAGCCTAAGCAACATAGTAAGACCTCATATCTACAAAAAAATAAAAAATTAATTAGCTGGACATGGTGGCCTGAGCCTGTGGTTCCAGCTACTTGGGAGGCTGAGGTATGAGGATTGCTTGAGCCCAGGAGTTTGTCACTACTGCAAGCTGTGATCATACCACTGCACTCCAGCCTGGGCTACAGATCATAATCCCATCTCTTAGAGAGAGAGAAAAAAAAAACTATACATCTGTGCCCTTGATTTTACTTAATCCACATAACAATTCTGTAAGATTTGTATTGGTATCTCATTTTACAGATGAGGAAACTAAGTCACAATTCAGTCAAAATGCTCGCAAAGATCAAAGATCTCAGGTAAGAAGTGGCAGAGGCAGGTTTGAGATCTGGGTTTGTGTGGCCCCAGAGTCTGAATTCTTCTCATTATGTCACACTATTCCAAATCCATTAAGGGTAGGTCCTGACTGAGAAGAATGGAAGTCAAGATTTCTGTTACAGAGTGTGAACCTCTGAAAAACCAGAAGCCTTGGGGTGTTTGGGTAAGTGACTGCTGACGCTAATACCAAAGAGTATGCCAAGATCTGTGTATGACCTAACATCTACTAATCTCTAGTAGGAAACTCTTCAAAAAGATGCCCTGATCCAAGATGGCCTCCCAAATAGCCCTTGTTAAAGATGGCGCCTCCGTTGGCTGTCCCTCCCTTGCTCTCAGCTGGCCTCCCTCTCTCTTTTTCCCGGAACCAAAAGGTCCTTCCTACAACAAAGATGGTAGCACAAGTCAGTCGTCTTTCCCCCCTGCTTGCCGAAAGTGGCTAGGACTTCAAGTATATTCCCCAGGACATCGCTTCTTTTGGGCCCCAGAGATAGCCGAAACCCCCTCATCCTTCAGCCCTTATCAAGGTGGAGCAAACGGAAGTGGGGCGGCTCAGAATCTATGAGCAGACAGGGCGGGTCGAGAGCGACACTTCCGCCCCTCACCAACATGGCCGCGGGCTGGAAGTGCGCATGAGCAGTTGTCTATGGAGCGACCCAGGTCGGGAGACGGAGAACACGGTCGGGGAAAATCCGCGACTCAGGCGGCCTTACCCGGTGAGTGTAGGACCGGTTGGGAGTCTGGAGGCTCGGAGGACCGTCAAGGCAGGGCAGCTTTGATTTTGTTTCAGTTTTTCAGGTTAGGGAACTCCTGGGAAAGAAGCCTTTGTTTTGGGGGAGGGGGCCGTGCCTGCTTCTTTTATCTCCACCGGGCTTTGTGGGCCGAACTCGCTTCCAGTGCCCTAGCGCGCGCGTCTCCGCCCTCCTGTGTTGCCCAGTCCCAGGCCGCAGCTGCGGACGCCGGGCCCCCGAGCCCCGGACTCCCTGACTCCCTTCCTGCCTCCTCCGCGGAGCAGCTGAGGCGCGGGGTGAGCGCGGCGCGGCCGGCCGGGTCACGGCGCGGGCTCTCGGGCTCTCGGGCTCGCGCCTGGCGGGCGCTCAGCTCCGTCGCACATGCCGGTTGGTGGGCCTGCAGGGAGACGCCGCATTCTCCCGCAAGGTCTAGGCGCCTCAGTTCTTTCGGTATTCGATTTTTCCCCCTTTGTGTCCAGACTTAGCAAGAGCTCTTACTGGGCCCTCCTTGCCTGAGCGTGCACGCCACAACATCCCATCCCGGTTTCCTTGTCACATATCCTTAATGCTCAGGAAATGCTTCCGGATGTCCAACTAGGATTTGAATAAGTAGCCCGACCCCGTTGCTTGGTGTCCTCAGAGGCTGCCCCTAGCTGACAGCTGTGGCCAATAGAGACGCCTCCTGTGCCCTGCCCTCTCTTCCATTGCCTCCTCCTGCAGTCAGCGAAGCAAGCCTTGGAGGGGCACTTCCTCCCCAGGTTTGAGGATGGAGACGTAGGTGGTCCCAAAACATTAGTGCTACTTCCCCTTTTGGACTGGGATCTCTTTGCGGCGCTGCTTCCTCCGAACAGTTTCACTTTCAGTTCCCCCCCTTTTTTTTCTTTTTGGTTAACATTTTCCTTGGACGTGGGCTTTATCAGGCTTATCCGCTGAAGAATTTCCTTGCATAGGAAAGGTTTGGAGAATCTTATGGGTAGAGAATTTACAAAAATCTTGCCCCTTTGGTGTTGGGATTATCTTATTGCTTCCTACTTACTGTGTAGCTGTTTCTTTCTGGAGGCATCTGTCGGCTCAGCCCTTTGTTTTTCCTGTCCTCTGGCTGGATGTCAGGGTCCTAAGGCAGGCACCTTGTAGATGGATTCCTCCCCCATTGTCTCTTCAAAACCCTGGGCCTGGAGCTTTTTCCCTTCTTGCAGAGGCTCAGTTGATTTGGAGTTGTCATAGCAACATTTCAGCAACTGTGTTGTTCTACAGGAAGGCTTGGTGAATAAAACAGAAGGGGCTTGAAGATGCTGCACTTGGGCTTTAGGGTCTCTAACAGGTTATATAAATCTAGACACCCCAAAACAAGAGCCCTGTCAGTATAATGGGCTCTAAGGGCCAAGTCTAGTCTTTGTGGTTAGGGAAGTTTTTCCAGTGGCAATGGGCTTCAGATTTCCCCTTTCTAGATTTGAGAACAGAAATTTCTTGGTGTATAGCATGTGGCTGAGAAGCTGAAAGAAGCATCAGCATCCATGATCTTATGTTTTTTGATAGTAGTGGTCTATACATGGCCCTTCCTAATTCCCATGAAGCTGCCATCATAGCAGGTCATAATAGCTTTAATAGTAATCCATCCAGAAATATGTTGTTTCTGTCTTCCAGTATAATTATCCCCTCTCTACCAGGAGTCGGAGTGATAATGGAGGGGCAAGGAACGCTATTTATAGAGTTGTTTTTTCAATCACTGTAGGCCAGTCCTCAGCATCAGAATGGGGGAAGCTGATTGTCCCCTGCAGATGACTGGGTTATTTTCCTGGCTGTGTCTTCATGGAGCCTAAGTTCTAGAACCAGAGAGGCTGTTCTGTTTCCTAGACTCACTGCAAACTCTGTGATTTCTACCAGGACTTAGCACCCAGGCTTGTGAATCAAGAGATACCAAGACTTCCAAAAAAGAACCAGTTCCTCGGATGTGCCCCCTCACAGAGAGATGAAGGGGTAAGTGAGAAAGAGGCAGGGTCTGGAATGAAAGATGGGTGGCCTGGGAGAATGCAAAATGGCTAAGAGCACTGGCTCTGGAGTCAGGCAGACCTGGATTCAGGCCCCACTCCATCACTTATTAGCTGTGTGATTTGGTTTCCCCATCTATAAAATGGAAGTAGTGCTACCTACCTCATAGTGCTATTCTTAGTATTAAATAAGATAGTGCATGTTATATGCTTAGCTTAGTGCCTATGTACATAGTAAACACTCTGTAAGTACTAGTTATTGTTATTTTAACCTAACCCAGCATCTGCTGGGAATGCCAACGGGTTCGGGAGCCATATGTTACTGGGCCAGTGAGCTTCTCATATATTTCTTCCCTTATTCTTTCTTCGGTCCTTTCACCACAAACAGGCAGCAGAAAACAGCTGAAACTGAAGAGGGGACAGTGCAGATTCAGGAAGGTAAGTGTTAGGGACAGAACCAAGACCAAGCCATCACGGCCCTCCTGCCTCCCCCACCAGGCCATCTCCTGTGTGTCCCTCATTCAATGACATGCAAGTGGAAGAGAAGAGAAAGGCAGTTAACTCACAGACCTTTCCTTTGCTCCATTAATTCAGGTGCAGTGGCTACTGGGGAGGACCCAACCAGTGTGGCTATTGCCAGCATCCAGTCAGCTGCCACCTTCCCTGATCCCAACGTCAAGTACGTCTTCCGAACTGAGAATGGGGGCCAGGTAAGGGAGGGGGCCAGGTTGCTGCAGGTGTTACGTGGGGTTGGGATTGAGGGAGGTAATTGAACATATTTTGGGGAGACCTGGCTTGGAAGATGAAGTGAAAATGTGGACTACAGTGGGGGTGGGTACACTACTATAAGGTTTGGAGTAGAGATTGGTGTCAAGTAGGAATATGCTGAATCCTCCGTATGGGGAAAGAAGGGAGAATGGCTGAATTTGTGTCTCTGAAGGACTCTTGTTTTGGGGCTGTATCCAAGGGGCTCAAAGCTTTACGACTGAGATTCCTAGCACTTATTCTTTTCTTCTTTCTTTCCTTCCCTCCCTCTTTCTCTCTGCTTCTAGGTGATGTACAGGGTGATCCAGGTGTCCGAGGGACAGCTGGATGGCCAGACTGAGGGTACTGGCGCTATCAGTGGCTACCCTGCTACTCAATCCATGACCCAGGTACAGGGGTATGAGCTGGGGAGGAGACTAGAGCTCTGAGAAGTAAGATGACGAAGGGAACCAATAGGATGGGGGTGAAGCTAGGAACGGTGAAGCATCTAGAGCGGCCTTGTCTTAAGGCCTTAGGCTCTCCTTTTCTGGATGTTTCTCTTGCCCCAAGGATAGAAGCTGCAGAGTGGTACAGTGGGAAGAAGTATCTGAAGTCACGGACTCTGTTCTCTTGCTCCCCTTCCCAGGCAGTGATCCAGGGTGCTTTCACCAGCGATGATGCCGTTGACACAGAGGGCACAGCTGCTGAGACACACTATACTTACTTCCCCAGCACTGCAGTGGGAGATGGGGCAGGGGGTACCACGTCGGGGAGTACAGCTGCTGTTGTTACTACCCAGGGCTCAGAGGCACTACTGGGGCAGGCGACCCCTCCTGGCACTGGTGAGATATTGTGTGAGGATGCTGGCTGGAGGGGCTAGGATAGGCTGTGGGACATGACTGCTGGGCAGTGGGCCTTCACTCATGACCTTTAATAATTATTAAGGCCCGAGCAGGTAGTGAATCTGGGGTTGTCTTTCTAGCAGGAGGAAACACGTTTATTTTATTTTTTTAATTTTTTTTATTATTATTATTTTTTTGATAGAGTCTCACACTGTTGCCCTGAGTAGAGTACAGTGGTGTCAGCCTAGGGCTTAAGCGATCCTGCTGTCTCAGCCTCCCCAGTAGCTGGGACTACAGGCGCGTGCCACAACGCCTGGCTAATTTTTCTATTTTTAGTTAGAGATGGGGTCTCGCTCTGGCTCAGGCTGGTCTCGAACTCCTGAGCTCAAGCCATCCTCCCACCTCGGCCTCCCAGATTGCCAGGATTACAGGCGTGAGCCACTGTGCCCAGCAAAGGTGTTCTTTTTAGAGGAGGGGCCCGGGGTCTTTGCCTCAGGGTTTGGTGACGTTCCTAGTCCCATGTCCTGACAGAACCTACCCTGCATCTTCACAGGCCAGTTTTTTGTGATGATGTCACCACAAGAAGTATTGCAGGGAGGAAGCCAGCGCTCAATTGCCCCTAGGACCCACCCTTATTCCCCGTGAGTGACCCTGGTTTCTTAATTTCCATGAATGCTCTTAATACCTGCTAAATCTTGTGTAATTCGTTACTCCAAATTCAAATCTTATTTTTTGTCCTTCCCTCACTGTGGCTACCCTGGGCTCTGTTGTCAGGAAGTCAGAAGCTCCCAGGACAACTCGGGATGAGAAACGCAGGGCTCAGCATAATGAAGGTAGGCACGATCCACATGCGAAGCTAGGAACTGTCTGGTGGGATTGGGGTCAGCAGTGATGTCTGAGGGGAGGAGGGGTTGGGTAATTTTACCCTGGGGCTTGTGGTGAGTTTTCACTGAGTTACCTCGTCCTTCATTTGTTCCATAGTGGAGCGCCGCCGCAGGGACAAGATCAACAACTGGATTGTGCAGCTGTCCAAGATCATCCCAGACTGCTCTATGGAGAGCACCAAGTCTGGCCAGGTCATGGAAAGACCCTGGTAGTGGGCAGGATGCCTGAATTCTGTCTCCTGGTATTGTTTCCAGAAATGGTAGCGAGTGGGGCGTACACAGCAGCCGTCTTTTCTTATCTTTCTGAGGTTCCTGTGTCCCTGGGAGAGCTTTATCACCATTCTTAGGGGAAAATGAAGTCCAAAGTATGAACTGCTTTTGGAAAGCAAGCTAGCTGTATGAAATCCTAGTCCTCATTTTGTTGGCCCTGTCTTGCAGAGCAAAGGTGGGATTCTATCCAAAGCTTGTGATTATATCCAGGAGCTTCGGCAGAGTAATCACCGCTTGTCTGAAGAACTGCAAGGGCTTGACCAACTGCAGCTGGACAATGATGTGCTTCGACAGCAGGTCAGACTCCCACCCCCAGTATACACCTCCTCAACTCCTGTGGCCACTGACCCAGTTTAGGACTCCCTACTTTGTTCTCTATAGAGAGGGCTTCACCTTTTTCTCCTGACCTATGGATGTCTGAATAAGTTCAAGGGCTTGGTAATGCCAACTTTTCTACCCATTCCTCTTACTCTCTCCTTCCCATGTCAGGTGGAAGATCTTAAAAACAAGAATCTGCTGCTACGAGCTCAGTTGCGGCACCATGGATTAGAGGTCGTCATCAAGAATGACAGCAACTAACTATGAGGATTCAAGGGCTTTGGGCCCAAGAACTGCAGATAGCCCAGGAGTAACAGCCTAATCCCATGCCCCTTTCCTTTACTGCCCACTTCTGGCATGGGACTGGGGGGAATTCAGAAGGCGTGTCTTCGAACTGAGACCCTGATGTGGCATCCTGCAATGGTGTGAAACACACAATGTGGATGGGCACTGACAGCCTCGCCCACCCCCACTGTGCAGCCCCTGGGCCCTTGTGCTCCTCTTGCACAACGCATGTGCTGTCTCCATACTGGATACCGGACACACTAAGCTGGGGGGCTTGCCCTGTGCTTGCTTAGAGTGCCCAGCAGAGGGTCTGCTCACAGGTGATGCTCTGGCTTGCCCCAGGATTCTGGCACTGCTGTGGGTTCTTCCTTTCCCTGGAGCTGAGGTTTAGATGGGCACTTGGTGACTCAGGAGCAGGCTTAAGCAAGAAGTCGGGGGAAGGATGCTTAGCAGTGGCTGCCGCCCCATGAAGAGGAGATTGGCCAGCCAGCGGCTAAGGCTTATGCAGAAGTCTCTGGAGCCAGGGAGAACAAGAGGCAGGGGCCCACTTGGGGCCTTCCCCCTTGTGGGG